>JAOTQW010066348.1:0-14289 GCA_026260075.1 Sisor rabdophorus
ATATATATATATATATATACACACACATACATACATACATACATACATACATACATACATATATACACATTTATATATATATACACGACGCCCCAGGATTTCATTAAATAAATATATATATATATATATATATATAATGAAATCCTGAAAATAGTGATTTTGTAGACACACAGAACTAAATCTCGTTATTTATCCTGTCAAACCACAGAGTCTTGTAACCTCTTCTAACTATACTTCACTTCAAAGTAAGTCTGCTGAAAATGGGCATTAAAGCAGAGCAGTTCCAAAAACAATGTTTTATTTTAACATTACTAGCTTTTTATGGAAGGTACAAACTGTGGCTCCCCCTGTATTTAATTCTCTCCCTGGAAAGCTGACAAGGCATACATAAACCAAACGCTAAGCTCCAGCATATCTTTGTGGCTCATATTATTCTAACAAGGAGCGGCTGAACTGAAACCTTCCAACCAAAAGAAGCACTTTGTTACTCTGGAGATGGGTAGAGACAGTTGGCTGGCAGAGCGATCCATCTATGAGGATTTACTTATCCGTGTTGCAAGATCACAGCAAGATTATTTCACACACTATACTGTTACAAACAAAGAAACAAAACTTGGTTTACATGAAAGGGTTTATGGCACATCAGCTGTACACATCTGTAAAACCATTCACATTATCTTAAAACAATCTGACAGGTCTAAAAGGTTTTAATTATTGCAGAATTATTGCAAATAAATATATGAAAATATAAGTGTCACACGTTCAAGCAACAAATACCAACAAATGTTTCTTCTTGTAGAAGCAAACTTGCTACAGCAGATTTCTTATTTTAAATATCACAGAAAGCTTGTTTCATCACCTTAGAAAACACAAATCTATACCCATGCTGTGCAGATGTTACAGTCCTCACAACATAACATGCTGAACGTAGCATTTTTCACACTGATTTAAATTAACCAGTAACTTTTAAAAATGCTAAGCAGAAAAAACTCTCCTTCAGCAACTTGACTGTTGTTAAAAGTCTTAATCATGTTTAAACCATGCCTTGTTTTATGTTTTCCTTCTAAAAATATATATAATGTGCATTTGTGGCAAACTGGCAAACGTTCTTATCCAGAGAGACTTACACTTTTTTTATTAAGCAGCTAAGCAATTGGGGCCCAAAATGGTGGCTTGGTGGTCCTAGGAATTAAACCTGGGTCTTCAAGTTGGTAGTCCAACCACTGCACTACCATTTACCCATATCAATATATAATCCTAACTTAATCATATGTAAATGTTTACAGAATAAATGTAAACATTTTAATAGAAAATCCAACTGGAAAAAAGGAAGTGCTTAAACCTAAAGAAAGCAGAAGACTCAAGCAGAAGGACCAGCGATGTGCAGTTGTGCATGATTTGCCTTAAGATTAGACTCTAGAGAAAAATGAAGGGCTTGTGTGTTTCATGCATTAGACAGGCATATAGCCAATTGGTAAGGCAGTTTAGAAGGCTTTATACTAAATTGTGAAGAATTTTCCAAATTAGCAATAAAATTATGAATTCAGATGCTAATGTTTATTGCTGGTGTGTTTAGAAAGGGTGCTGGTAAGCTTTCTACAAACTTTTAGCTATTATATGAACCTTGATTAAATATTTTTTTTAAAAGCCTACTTAGGTAATACTTTTTTTAGTCTATGAATGATTATTCATGTGCATTTGCCTTTACTAATTTAGACACACTGTTAGAAACATTTTACAAGGCCATTACATTTCACAATGTTCGAATATGTACTTTTTCTTTCTGACCAAACACAGCAATAAATGTGAATGCTCTCTGGGCTGCTTAACTGACATTTTCACCTACACTATGCTGCTATTTCAGTAATATCTCCATGTGTCAGATCAAGTAGGGTACGTTGGTCAGGATGTAATTAAACACTATTATTGTGCTTTCATCTTTTTACTCAAGTGCTTTAAAAAAATAGACAAACTCTAAGATTAGTTTTGCTCAGTATGTTAATTTTTTTCTTAAAGAAAAGTTTAAATAACTGGACACCATGTAGAATCTTAAAATAAAAAAATCACTGACTAAAAATCTGTTGCCTGTTTTGTAATTTAACTGTTAATTGTCTAAATTTTCCAAGTTTTCAAGTTTTTGGTAAACTCATTAAACATTATGTTTACCAAGCAATTCATGGTTTTGTCTTCTTTATTTGTATGAGCTTTGACATTTTTACACATTAACTGAGACCGTGATACTACTCGGTGCCATTGACTGATGTAGTAAAACAGAGTGCTGCTGCAGTTGACAGCCTGCTTTCTTTATCCCTGTGCGTGACTGTACCTATTTAGATAAAAGCTCATCGATGATTGGAAAAAAACCCCAAGGATTAATTTCTTGGACTGACCCCCCTTAAAGTTCATGTTTAAAACATGATCCAAAAGCATACATTACATAGAATCTTCTAAATGCACATATAATTGAAATTTTCTAAACAATTTTGGTATGAAAAGTCTATGAAACTTGTACAGGAGAATTTTGCGTTCTCATTTTACATTTACATCATTTGGCAGACACTTTAGTATTTGTCATTAAACATTCAGCGACAACTGACAAGAAGACAATTTCTCTACCTGAGAACAATTCAGATGGATCAATTTAACCAAAATCCATATTATTAGATGTATATAACTTATAGTTAAAAATATATTTCTTTGTATTTAAATTATTATATAAAAAGAAATTATAGTTCTCCATTTCCTGGACTAAAAAAGTGTGTACTTTAAACTTTTAGGAATGCCCGTCCCTGTGGGGAAGGAAGGTCACACATGATACATGAATGGGGTCCTAAAATATCAAAGATAAGAGTCAAAACAATAGTTACAAAGTAGTTCTTATGTATTGTTTGATGATTTAGTTTTTTTCTAATGGTTACAAGTAATTTCTAAACTACCATTTTAATTCTGGTCAGGTCTCAGGCCAGGCAAGTCCATGCTTAAAGCTTTCAATGTCTGTGTGCCTGAAATTAATAATTTTTTTTTATTTAAGGAAAAAATATTTTCTAGGGCCTCAATCAAACATAATAAACATTCAGTATATTTTTATTTTGACTAATTATTTTCAAACCAAATATTAGGTCAAATGGAAAAAAACAAACAAATTTGCTACCAGTTTAATCCGATCTCATCAAGTGCCAATTTTGTTTTAGTGCCACTGAGTGGTGCACCTTACAGTGTAAGCTTTGGAAATGTCTAAATAACTGTTGTTAATCAAAATTAACATAAGTTGGACCATCTGTAAATAGACCTCAATCACCACACTGGATAGCAAAAACAAAATCCCCTCGATCACAGGAAAGCAAAAACTCTACTATATACAGTAATTTTAGAACATACCAAGGCATTACAGAAGAGATGAGAAAAACAATAAAAGAGGTTTTGGGGAAAGGGTTGTCAGATTTTCCTTACCAAAGTTTACCATAACCTAGTTGTCAACCGTGAAAATAAATCCAAAGAAATCTCAGTAAAATTTCTGGAAAGGACCAAGAAAAAGATGACAAAGCTGAAGCAAAGGGTTCAACCTGATGTTAGTTTGGCAGTCTAAAATTACACTTACTTCTAAGAGCATGAAACACATGAAACATTGTCTGACTATCTTAATTTTCTATTAGACAATTTGCTACAAATATCATAAATAAATTTGTCTTGGGCGTGTATGCTCAAAAACTAGCTATGATCTATGTAGTAAACTGCATATTCATTCATCGTGTATACCTACTTATTCCCCAACTCCTCCTCATCTTGCTGTGAGGCGACTGTGCTAACTACTATGATGCCCTAAAACACATTAGGGAAAACATATTACAAAGTGGTAAAATGACAGATTAAATATAAATATTTTAATAAATATCATGTGCTCTGACACCAGTACAATTAACTTCCTTGCACTAGTTAGTTGGAGTGGATCAGGAAGTTAGTTGGAGTGGATCAAAAAGAGATTCACACACTTATTTATATTCATATAGGGACAATACAGATGCACCGGACTATATAAATCTGAAAAGAAAGATAAAGTAAAACAAATACATGAAGCTGTTAGGCAGGAATGTTACCCACTGAACCAGGCAACAAACCACACTAACATTCTTAATTTTAGATCTTTTTGAACTTTAAATGGACTCTACAAACTTTACCTTAATTTGTACTCTGATGTGGTAAGTTAATGGTAAAACATTTTTGTATTATGACTACTATTTTTTTTATAATTATTTCTTAGCACAATTGTGAGCACGGGGCAGAATCCAATTCAAGCATATTACAGTTGATTTAGGATCTTAATTAAAAGACCCCAATTTAGGAAAATAAAACAGCTAAAAATTTCACTACTCAGTCCGAATCACAAAATCAAAGGAAACCTGTAGATTACTCCATGAGTAGATTCAGATTAACAAGTGTTTTTCTACTTTTAACAACTTTTTGTTAAAAGTTTTTCCCCTCTCCCTCCTGCAATGATGCACGTGTACTACAAACCCAGCTCACTGATGAGAAACATATCAGCAAGGGCAACATCAAACAGGATCTAAAGGCCTTCAAGGAGAAAAAACTGATCAAAGTCTTCTTGTGCTTAGGGCTTCTGTGTGTGGGACTGTTTGCTGGAGTTTAAATGAAGTCGAAGTGGACTGGAGCAAACTAACCCAGACCAGAAATGTGTGGCTAGAAAGACGCCAGAAGGATCAATCTAGGGTAAAAATCAGCTAGCCAGCAAATTTAGCATTCTAAAACTTTAGGTTTTTAGATAATGCTTGGAATTCCTGAAAGGAGCTAAAACTAAAATTGTAGTATATTCTGCACATTAGTACATGTGTTCCACAATTCGACTTTTTTTGATGCCCTGATTTCAAAAGCATTTTTGCCATTTGAGGTATTAATTCGCAGAATAGAGCTTAATGCTTGGTAAAATTCAAATCTATAGGTGTTGTCCAGAACATAGGCCATGACTGATATAATCTCTGGCTCCTCAAGAGCTGTAATAAGTCCCTTCACTCCAATCTTCCACTTATTTTTTCATGGTTCTGCCATGTGCTCAGCAGATGTGCCAGGAAATAAAGCTATGAGTTTGTTTTATCTCAAGACTTCTAGTTTCTGTAGTCGTTTTGCTTAATACTATCTGAACTATGGCCTTAATATATATAAACTGTAATGGCAATTTCTATAGCAGAGAAATAGTTGCCTGGTTTTTATTTTTACTTATTCACAAGTAAATGCTGTTTTGCTGAAGTTAAGGTTTTGTTACCTGGAGACTTTAAGCTCTGCATATTTGTGATACTGAATACTCAGTTTATGATAACTTAATCTGTTTAATTTTCTTAAGAACCATGTCAAATTAGGTAGTAACGTTTTGCAAACATTGCATTAAGCAGTTTTGAAAAAGTTTAATGCAAAATAAACAGGTTCTTGTGAAGGATTTTTCATGCAGACCAAATACAAACTAGGGCCTGTCACTAGGAATAGTATGCTTTTGACCATTTCATACTTTGGACAGGGGTGTAAGGAGATATTCGACAACATGATGGTTCATAAGAACTCATAACGGAGGAATCGTTATAATTAATATACAGTCTACAACTATATAATATATAATTACCTATTTGGTGATTTTTACAGAGGTAATGTACCTCTACAGAAGTAATGAAAAGTGTCCGTGTAAACTTTTTGTGCCCACATTAATATGATGTAAAAATGTTGTAGGTTCAACCAAAGTTAAGCACATCTTAGAATCTTAATAAATTTTTCCTACACTAACAAAAAATTAAATCACATTAAATAATTGAACTAAGGAGATTTGTTTGTCTGCTTAAAGCTTTAATAATTCACTTGCTCAGCTAAGATCTATTACCTTCTATTTGCTTCTATGTAAGCTGACCACATTTAAAAATGTAGTGGAAAAAATATCACAAAGCTAAATTTGGAGGAAAACATTTACAGTCTAGAAGTCACCACAGGAAGTCTTTACTGTCTGTGAACAACTGCAATTAAACTTAAAAGGGCCTGAGCTTACCAACAGAATTTCATCTTTTCTCCCGCTCTTCCACTTTCGATAAACATGAGAAATAAGTAAAAAAAACAAGCAGAATTTGTTGTAAAAACTGCTAAAAATAAAACGTCTGCATAAAGTGTTACTGCATTTCTGCAAATAAGCCAAATCTATATTTACAATAATGTATGTTTTAGCTTTTTTAAAGGTATTTAAGTGCTGAATATTTTGCTTTACAATGTTTCAATAATAGGCTAATTACATAGTGTAGCTTCCATAAAAATTCCTCATGCTCATTGGAAGATGCTGCTAATAATCTCGTGCAAGGCCATATCTTTTCTAGCTACATTCCCCAGGCCAACTAGCCAGACCATGAATACATCCATTCAGAAAAGGGGAGCCAGACCACTTCATCTACAGTGGCACAAGAGAAAGCCGTCTGGTAAGCTCCATCCCTCTCTTCTAACTTTGTCACTACATCTTTACTTTTAAACTCTTAGTTCTTTCTTGATTTTCATTGCTGGTCGAATTGAAATCTATGTCCCTGCCTATCTTTTTACTTTCAAACTTGGCAGCAAGCACCTTTTGTCTTAGGCAAACTGGCTTTTTAACTATGGTGCATGAATGGCATGTATTGACAAATGTATTGAAATTCATTTTAAATAATAAAAAAACCCAATAACCACCATTCAGCAAATCTTTAAGCAGCTTCATATATTTTCTCTAAGAGGACCACACACACCAATGCAAAAAAATGAATCTCTGCTAGTCATCTCTTTCCTGGCAGGTCTCTTATGATAAAACACAGGTCTGGAACAAACAGTTCTACATCCTCCTGGTTTTGTGTGTAATATTATAATTACTTTAGTTTCCATATATATACAGATCCCTGTGGTCGGCCAGTGCTCAGATCTGTTGTTTTCATAGTGCTTGCCTCTTCAAGCTTAGAGGTCTGTACTTGTGTACCTTTCAGCACCTCACACAAGGTTTACAATTCCTCCAACTCTCTCAGGGGCAACGTGTTCATGTAAACATGGCAGGATTGGGTCAGTATGCCAGGGATTTAGAGAATCTCAAACACCTGAAAAGTTCAAACACAACTTCCCTGTGGACAGTCAGAAAACTGCTCTTGCATTTCAGCCAATTTAAGGCCAGTGGGTATATATCAAACTCAAGACTAAATGATGGGTAAGAATTTAAAGGGCCAACTGTGCCATTCAGCCACACCACTAAGTTCTAAGCTCAAACTTATGTACGATATCATCAGCAGATAAAATATGTAGGTCAGGAAGGTATAACAGCAAAACCCATAATTCGAAATCCAGTAAACAGGATTTCTCCAGGCAACTGTGTGAGCTGGCTGGACCAATGTTGCTTGTTTGCTGGCTTTAATTCTCATATTGTAAAACAGAGCCAAAAACATCAAAACCAATATGCAGAAAACTCTAGAGAAAGGCAACTATAAAGGAAAAGACTGCACATTATGTTTGGGATAATTTCTCTATTTCTTTAGAGGTGTTTTATATCTTAATCTGGTTTCAGCTCTGGAAAATAACACAAGCATGTCAAATAAAAACAGTCAGCAACTATAAATAAAACAAACGTATCAGTATCTTGCAGATAAAACAAAACTTTATTAAATAAAACTTGCATATGAAAATAGTAACTGGTAAGTGGTGGCTGAATCAACTGGAATATGAAACATTTTAAACCAGAACCCAGACCTGTGTTTTCGTACACATCTGGATACCATTTCAAACTGCTTTTTAATTGCATCATTAATCAGATGTCTACTATGAAATTGCAAAGGTCATCGCATAAAGTAGGTGTTCATTTGATGACCACTTGTCATAACACTACTGAGATGTTTGGTCTGGGTACTAACAGCTCACTAATCCTAAAGCAGGGCTTATTAAGTAAATAAACTTTCTCAACAGGAGACATAGGTTAAAATATTCTATTTAAGTGAAGATGCTAAACAAGACAAATTACTTCCTACTTAAAAACTGCTTCAGTTTTAAAGTATTATTTAAATTTAGTGCTAGGAAAAAAAAAATTGTAAATCGGACAAATTCACATAAAGAGAGAAGATTTCAGGATTATCACCAGGAAATTACAAGTTTGAATCCACAAATCCACAAAATCAGTGACGGGTTCCAAACCAGAAGAACTGTCTGAACCTACCTTATGATTTGAAGACAATTTACAAATCATCGTTGTCTCTTAGCGCACATATGTGGAAAAAGCTATTAAAGGCTTTCCCACAAGTGCACAAGCTACAGATTTGTTGTGATGATCAAGTTATGATGACTCAATTTTAGATTTTTTTGCATGGTGCTCTAGATACGAGTGTTTTTCAAATAATGTAAATGTAAATGATGCATGTGTCCAGTTGGCAAATAACTTAAATTGAGAAAAAGAATGAGAGTTGAATGTATGAGACATATACATAATCTAATAAGCTCAACAATCAATTTTAAAGCACTTCTGTACGTCGCTCTGGATAAGAGCATCTGCTAAATGCTGTAAATGTAATTCATAATACAGAAAATAAGCAATTACTGAAGAGGAATGCATTTTCTTTATCTTAAATTATGTTGAGTATGCATTTACTGTGCTTTCCACGACTATCATGATAAAATCCTACAGTCATGTTAAATTTCTGCCCTTTTGTTGAGCTGTAGATTACAGACAGACATCCTTAATTGCTGTTTCAGAACTGGATTTTTCAAATGTTGCAAACTGTTGAGATCCTGACTCAGCTCAACACCAGAATGCTGCCTTGATGCTTTACGGATGACAAAAATGTTTGCCATTTTTGCCTTTGCTTTATAAAAATAAAAACACTCAATAAAATAAAAACACTTAATTTATTTAATTCTCTTAACATTTCAAAGAATTAGTATATGCACAGACAACTTTTTTTATGCAAAAAAATTAAAGCAAAGAAATGTATTTACAGAGTGAATAATTCTAGCTTTCTTTAGCTCAACTTTTTAGGAAAATAAAGCTTCTGTTGTATGATTTTCCATAGGGGTTTCATAGAAATCTAAACTATAATTAAGTCCCAGATAGAACATTTTTGTTTCCTAGTCTACTATTTTTTTTTGCACAACCATCCCAGACTTGTATGCAAGTGATATCTGCACATTTCAATCTGCCAAGCAGATCATCTTCTCATTTATGTTCTTTGGCAGTTGGTTTATGCTTCTAGGTCTTTTCTAAAGGATTTTTAAAATAAATTCTTTATACATTATATCGTCTAAATCAAGCAATGTGTTGGAGGAGCAGAATTTTACTGACTTAAACATCTGAAAACAATTACTATGTTAGGGTTATTGCTAGGGGTGGGAAGCTTCACTTAACAGGCCATGTCAGTTGTCTGCATGGGGCACATTTCAAGCCAGTATTAAAATCCTGAAACAGCCTTCAATTATAGAGAAAGATATCCTTACCTTGTTATTTTAAAGTCAGTGATACTATGGTACCCACTAGGAGAACAGCATGGTTTCATACCAATATCACATTTAAAGAAGAAAGCAGGAAACACCAATTGAAAAGTGAGTTTATCCTACTCTAACTTCCCACTCTCATCACAATCAAATGAACCCCAGTGAAGAGAGTAAACAGTTTTTGGTACCTAGGTAGTAATATCACACAGGAACCGTCATGTCCTGTCACATCTACTGGTAAATATGGACTGGAAGCATCTAATCCACCTGAGACGCTTAGAGATCTACCAAGCCAGATAATAAAGACAGAGCGTCCTGACTGGCAGCAGTACTTCCTGGATCAGGGAACAGCATCATGCAGAAAGGAAGGCCATCCAGAGGGTAGTACAGTAAGCTGAATGCACCATCCACACTGTTCTGCAGTGCATCTACACCACAAGTGGCTTGACCAGGGCTAGAAAGATTGTAAAGG
Source organism: Sisor rabdophorus (assembly GCA_026260075.1). Classification (NCBI taxonomy): domain Eukaryota; kingdom Metazoa; phylum Chordata; class Actinopteri; order Siluriformes; family Sisoridae; genus Sisor; species Sisor rabdophorus. The sequence continues at coordinate 9,941 of JAOTQW010066348.1, forward strand.
ACCTTAGCCATCCCCAAAACAGACTCTTTTTTGTGTGTGTTCAGGAAAGCGCCTTCGTGCCCTTTAGGCGAACACAGAAAGTAATAGAAGGCTATATGAAGTCTAAATCAGGATAAACAAAACACTTGATAGGGTGACATTTTTTCCGGATTATCCGGTTTATATATTAGGTTGATTGGTTATTCTAAATTGCTCAAAGAACTTCGCCTGTGTGTGGACCTGAGATGGACTCTCTGTCAAGACTGTACCCCTGCCTTCTGCATAGTTTCTAAGTTAGGAAATAAGAGGGCAGAGAAGATTAATGAATGAATGAATACACCTTAATACCAGGAATCTCCCTATGCTTCATCCTTTACTGCTCAAACATTTTTATTTAATTTTCTTTTACTTGTAGTATAGTCATGCACAACATTTTACTGCATATGATTATGCATGTGGCAAATTTCAATTTAACTTTCTTTAGCTAAAAGTAGTTCAAAACACAAGTAAGGTAAGTAAAAAGTACAGGTACAGAAAGGGGCATGTTAGATCTGGTAAGATCCACTTGGGTAAATGTTCAAAGTTAAACTGTTTAAAGCTTTCAAGCTAAAGTTCAGCCCTTACTTAGGTCTGCTAGCCATACCTTCAAAATACCTTGGAATTAAATTGTAGTCCACCCGGCTAAAACATTAGCAGACACTGTAAAATGGTGCTTTAAGATGTTATAAGTTACAAAACATTAACATGTAATACAGAATAGATGTAAATGCATCTTGGAATTACCCATGGTAGTTATTCGTTAGAAGGACAAACAAAGATGTAATCCAAATTGAATGGTCGCAAACAAGGTACATCTTGCTTGCATATTAAAAATTATAACACATTTAAACTTTATCATTGGCTTTCTGGTGGGTTAAATCAACCATCGAAACACTATGAAATAGTGCTAGCAAAGCTAAAATTACATGTTTAAATTAGAAATATGAGGGCCTTAGAGTTCATATTTGCACAATAATCCACAAGAGCGCAAATTAAGACAAGTTCCCAGCTGCTTCAAATTTACCTCAGTAAAGTAGAGGCAGCCGATAGCAAAAGAGAACCAGGTCTTCCAGGTGTTATTTAAACAGATTAGTGGGGAGTAAAGGAGAGTAACATAATTGGAAGACATCCTGACAAAACTTGGAAGCCAATCATTTAATTGCCTGAATTTTTAAAGCTTTATTTCTTGGATTATATGACCTTTGTCGGCAGGCATGTGAAATCTGCTTCCCTAAGATTCATCAACTGAACATATAATTCATCCCACATTTTTTGCATCCTAGAATCCAACACTCATAATATATGAATAATCATGGTCATTTGCCTTGAAATAATTGCATCAATATTTCATATCACTTTTGTTGCTGTTAGTTAATCTAATGTCTAGTTAGACATTAATACTGAAACACAACTACAAGCGCCAATTGTCAATAGTTGAAAATTACAGTTGAAAATTATGATAATTATATTATATAATATAAATAATGTAATGTATTATACTCCTTTTAATATTATCCTAGCGAATAAAGATGGTATTTTATTATATATACATTTTAATTTTACATTTGCAGCACATGGCAGACACCCTTATCCAGAGCAACTTACAACTGAGCAATTGGGGGTTAAGGACCTTGCTCATGACCCAGGGTGGTGGTGCTGGAAATCTGAATTTTACTTTATTAAATGGCCAGCTTTCTTGTGTGTTAATCATAAATAAAGACTAATTCTTTATTGCAATTTCGCTAGCCCTGATGTTTTGGCTCACAAGATGGACAACTGAACTTTTTCACTATGTATATATGTGTGTATATATATATATATGAAGTTTGTATGAACACCATACCGACTGTGAAGCATGTGGGTAAAATCATCATGCTTTGGAGCACTTTTCTGCAAAGGGACCTGGACGACTGACCCACATGAAGAAAAAATAAATGGGCCCATGTATAGTCAGATTTTAGGTGAAAACCCCCTTCCATCAGCAAGGGCATTGAAAATAAAATGTGGCTGGGTCTTACAGCATGACAAAGATCCCAAACACACTTCCTGGGAAAGGCCAGTCTCCAGATCTGAACCCATAGAAGAAAAAAAAAGGGGGGGGGGGTAGTTGAAAGCATGTGTTGCCCAGATACAGTCCCAAAACATAATTGCTCTAGAGGAGATCTATTTATGCATGTGTGTGTGTGTGTGTGTGTGTGTATGCATGTGTGTAAGCCAAATGACAGAAAACTGCTTCAAATGTCAGTCCTATTGGATTGAAAGCTTTCTGCCAACTGTGTAAATGTAAATGAAAGTAAAAGTAATATTTAAGGAAATGTTTATGTAAACTCTATCTGTCCTAAAAGACCTCAAGAATTTCCAAATGCTTCCTGTCCCAAATCCCACACCACACTCCAGAAACAAGGAGTGAAACCACAGGTCCGTTTTGTGGTCACTGCAGAACAGACAATTACAAATCACAAAAAAATATGATCCATAGAAAAATGGCAAAATACATAGTTTGGATTATTTGGTTTTCATAGACTTTTTGGTAAATTCATTGGTTGGATGTGATGGAGCCAGGAAGGGACTGAAGCTTTCAATTGACATTTAAGGGGAAAACCTTAATAGGTCTGTAATATCCTTAAAAAATGCAGATGTAAAGATACATGTAAACACACAATTGTACTTTTGTAAATTTATATAAAAAATAAATTTACATGCATTTGAGGTAAATATTTATGATCTAATATCTATGGTAAATAATACGTTACAAAAAATAATTTGCCAAATCCTGGAAACACCTTGGAAATAAATTAATAGAAATCAAAAGGAAGCAAGAATAATAACATATAAAGATAAAACAATCTAAAATAAATAAAAGCATATATAGATAAATTAATTACAGTATACTAGACTGACTATGAGCACCGATATATTTTTTCTAATACTCGGAAACCTGTATTTTTTAGAACTTTTGAACTTTTTATTGCTCTTCAGATAACAGATAAGTGAATAAGTGGTCTAAAGAAGATGAATAAATGAAGAAATGTTTTTCTATTGTTTCAAGTAAATACTATTGTTGGGTACACACAGTTCATTACAGTATATTTGGTTTCTTCTGTCTGCATAAAAGAGATGCAAAATATCTAATTTAGGTTTAAATAACAGTTTAATGACAGTATTGGGTCTAATATAAGTTTAGTGGTGGATGTAAAGATTTAAGTCATAAATGAAAAATGAAAGGATTCAAATGTTAAGAGAGAAACTGTATATGAGCATTGGTGAACGAATAATAAAGAAATAGGTGAAGGATGGGTTCAAAAACGTTTTTCCTCTTTTTCCCAATAGGTGATAAACACAATTTAAAAAGAATAATTTGATAGGTATGCGGCTCATAATTTTCTATGTTGACTAGTTTTATAAATTGATGCACCAAAAAATGGTGCGGGAAAAAATGCACTAGAGCACAGTGCAAACAGCTTTATTATAACTTTATTATTGATAAAAGCGAATAAAATTAAATGTGGGGCGGCATAGTGGCGAAGTGGTAAGCATGTTCGCCTCACAGCAAGAAGGTTGTGGGTTCGTGCGTGTTGCCCTGCGATAGACTCGCAACCTGTCCAAGGTGTACCTGTCCTGCCTCTTGCCCCATGTGCGCTGGGATAGGCTCCAGCAGACCCCCATGACCCAGGAATACACGAGTGTAGAAGCTGAATGAATGAATAAAAATTAAATACATTAAAAAAAATCATCGCCTTATCTCCTACGAAATATATATTTTTTTTTTAACTTTTTTTTATTTGTACAACTTTCACTTAGGTTTGGCTGAAAGTATACTTTTCAATTGCTTAACTGAAATATACCAAATAATAGGATTTTTTTTTGGGGGGGGTAGTTAGTTTACTTATGTGTGTTCTTGTTTCCCTTACCTAAATATAGCCAGCTTACATTTTTTATATGTAGTTTTCTACACCAGATGGTAGACGCGTAGGTCTGGTAGACATCCTGCTGTGGCAGATGTTGTGATTTATCTGGATATTGATGAGCATTGCCGGTGTGTATGGCAGTATTTTTAGACCTGGCTAAATCTCAACAATCCCTGCACAAGCTTGCTGGCAATACTTTGCAGCGTTAAAACATTTGCTAACAACTCTAATTTTCTGCCATTGTCTAATGTCTTTTTGTCTTATCCAATAAAAATCTTATTATATATCTAATTTTAGTGAAATGCAGCATTGCAATGTGACATTTTCCATGTAAATGAAGCAGAGGCAGTATATTAAAGCTGTTGGACTACATTTACAGCATTTGGCAGACGCTCTTATCCAGAGCGACTTACAACTAAGCAA
>JAOTQW010066356.1:0-14288 GCA_026260075.1 Sisor rabdophorus
ACCCTCTGTATTTTAAGACTGAATCCTAAACAAAAATAACCATGACTAAAAAATGACTAAACTGGCAAATGGAGAAATCAGTCCTTAGAAATATTAACATGCTTCATACATTCTCTGGCAGAAGAATGAAGTGTGAATTTCAGGAAAGGAGGGTATCTTGGCGGTAATTTGTGGATAACTGGCATGCTACGTAGCTAATTTGGATCAAGTCTGAATAATCGAAAGCCAAATAGTTCTTACACACAGAAAACTGAAACAGTAGCTTTTTACCAGGATGCCTTAATGCATTATTTGCACAGTATATAGTTCTATGCTTTCTGCCTGAAGCTCATCTGGCATTTTAGGCATCCTGTTTTGTGGATAATCCCAGTCTGGCTGAGCAGTGCTATGAAGATAATTGATGGGCCCTTTGTGCCTGCTATACATCAGACAAGACTTTTTAGTCTGACAAGCTGGCAGTAGCTCCAGCACAAGGCAGCCTTACTGACGGTAATGATTGAAAACTAGAGAACATCCTGTACGATTACACTCATCCTTTCCAGGTTTATTCCACCAAGGTGTTACACATGGCTATTAGGGATGTTTCTCAGTCTTCTGCCATTAGAGTTTCCTTTTAGAACAAAACAGTAACCCTTGTATGCCACGATCTATAGAAATATTTAATCTGATGTCATTTTTTAGTATCTGTAATGGATCCCATACATTTCTGTGCATCGGAAGCAATGTATGTGTTTAAAAAAGACTTTTATGGAAAGTTTATTAGATATTACCCTTCTTTAGATGTTAGACAATTAAAGAAATGTGGACACCAAAATATAACAATTTTAAGAAATATTTTTTAATGAAATCCTCCTTAGCTATTTTAAAGCTCTTCCACTCATCCGGCCAGGCTTTTTATTACATTTTATGACATTCTATTATATATACTGCAAGAATGTAATTATGTAGCAACAGATGCGGTGTGTGTGGTTGTCTGTATGTGGCCCTGTGATGGACTGGTGACCTTTCCAGGGTGTACCCCTGCCTCTATTATAAAGAAAAGTGCAGCTTCAAAAGAATACAAATTACTTTGTAATTGGATGTGCTGCATAAATGCTTTTTTTATATTTGTAAATTGTTATTTTTTAAATTTGTGATTTACAGTACCGTATCCCTTGTAAGTTAAAATTATCAGCTAAAACAGACGAAGTATTCTGTGAATTCAGATGTTAGAAGATTGGAACTCCATGGGCTTTGAATAATTCAGCACAGATTTAATGATTTATCCAGTAACCAGTGGAGGTAGGTCAGATGAAGCCTGGATGTGTTGGAAGGTGGTGAAAAACTAGTGCATGTTGTGAGTAAGCTGTGATCGATTATTCAGAAAAAAACATATTAACATTCCATAGAGTGCCTAGAAGTGACTTTAAATTTCATTTATTATTATATCATTTTATTGTCTATTTATTTTACTGTATTTCTATGCTTGGGTTGTATAATTTTTTACTCGTTGGATAATTTTGTAATTAGCACCATACGGCTTAGTGATTAGCAATATGCAGATTTATGTCAAGAGTTTGAGTTACTGTTAACACCAAACATTACATTGGGGAAGGATGTCATTTTGGTGACATTGACCATGGCAGGGTTGTTGGTGCCAGATGGGCTGATTTGAATATTTCAGAATTTGCTGATCTTCTGGGAATTTGTGCACACAACCGCAACGATTTTGAGGTGAAGCTATACTTTATTATATTTTAAAAATTATTTTTCATTCATTCATTCATTAATTATTATTAGAGGTAGTAAAGTAAAAAAAATATATTTTAAAAAATGGAAAATACTTTTTTAGATATTGAATCTTTTTGCAGAGTAGAATATATGAACTAAGTTTAGCTGGCGATAATATTAATGTATAGCAACCTAATACCTTTTTAAACAACACTCAAAAATCAGAATCAATAGAATGGAAACCCGGTTCAACAGTTCAAACTGGATAATTTAAGACTGAGAAAATATCAAGCCTACAAAAAGATTACAGCAATCAAACAGCAGCCTCCGACGCCCATAAATTTGTAGTAAGAAGATATTCTTTGGACTATAAATAATTCATACGTCTCTTAAAAGTCTATTTAAAAGTCTCTTAAATGGTGCCACTGACAAAAAAAACATTCCACAGAGATTATATTTTGTACATATTTTAAAAATTAGGACTTTCATGCATTGGAACTAGTTTTATATAGAAATAGTTTTATAAATTCCTTCTTTTTAAATTGCTAATCAGCTTTCTTTAATTATTGCAACATTAATTATTTAAAAATATCTATTTTACAATTTACACAATAGGAAGCCAGGATCATTTTTAAACCATGCATAATGCAAAGCGTAGTCCGAATATCTCCATCCAACCACCCACCCACCCTGTAATGTAATCCACTGAGGCGAGTAGTTGGATACCAAAGTTCAGTTTATTTCCAAAAGTGAACATCTCTACATAAAGACTTGGCAACACATGAACTTGACTATATTAAACTGAATCAATGACAAAGACAATGTAAAACACAAGGAATATATATATATATATATATATATATATATGACCGTGTTCCCTTTTAGTCTTGTATATATATATATACATATACATATATTATTCATTCATCTTCAATACCTGCTGATTCCCAAACTTTCCGGGGTCACGGGGGTCTGCTGAGTTATTATAGTTTTATTATATAAATTATATTATTATTACAGGCCGTGGTGTAGTGGTTAACACGGTCGCTTCACAGTAAGAAGGTTTGATTTCGGGGCCTTTCTGTGGAGAAATTGCATGTTCTACATGCGCTTGCATGGGTTTCTCTGGGTACTCCGGTTTCCTCCCACGCTCCAAAAGCATGCACGTTAGGTTGATTTGTGACACTGAAATTGGCCATAGGAGTGAATGTGAGTTTGTGTGCTTGTTCATCTATTTGTGGTCCTGCGTGTCCAGAGTGTACCCCTGCCTCTCGCACTATGTGCACTGGGATAGGTTTTTAGTAGACCCCCTGGACCCTGAGTTAAGGAATAAGCAGGTTATAAGATTAATGGATTAATTACTTTTTATAGTAAATTATTTGTAATTATTCTGCTGAACCCATATCTTTGTTTTCCTGTGGGTGGCATCTTTGCAGCTATGGCACATCAAAATTTGCAGGGAAACCAAAGTGTGAAAATTTGGTAGGGAAATGAAAGTCGTCATGCAGTTAAAAGTAAATTCAGAGCTTGATAGACTTTCTGTGAGCATCTCAGTTTATGGTGCTGAAAATAAGTTTCAATTGAATTCCAGTCTCTGGAAAGCGCTCGCTAATCTTTTTTAGATAATCCCACAATCCCATTTCCATGAACCCTAACACAATTGACACACCCCTGGATGAGTCCAATGAAGGTTCATCACTGTCTTTCTGACACCCTAAATGGCTCGGTTTTGTTTCTCTGTGTGGGTTTGTTTATCAGACTCCTAAAAATATGGCTATGTTATTGTAAAAATGCACTGTAAGGTAATACATCCAGTTCCTTGAAAACTGTTACTTCACTTTACTTAAATCTTTGACAATTTGATAATATCTAGAATAATAAAATCAATTTTAGATGCCCAAATTCTGAAATAATGGATGGTGGATCAGCACTGAGCGATGAGCACCAGAGCCAGTTCCCCAGTGAAGACCCTGTTCATCAAGACTTGAGATTCAGAATCGACACAATCTAATCTTTTCTGCAGCATGAAACAACCTGCTGGTTCATCTGGTTGAAGGAATTCCACTGCCTGAACCTTGCCACTGTCACCTCTGGCTTGCTTAGATAGGAAGGCATACACACATATAAACATGCTAGTTAAATTGAAAATGGGTCATCTCTTTAAGAAAGACAGTAATTTGGTTGTTCTAACTTTCCACCATTTTGGGTTTTGAGACAGATCCACCTTCTTGTAGGCCTTGTTGGGACCAGTCTAGTGGTCTAAATAATGCTATGAACGTAAACTTATACTTTGTCTTGACATATTATTTACCCAATTGTGTGTGTGTGTATTTTAGCCTTTATTTAATGTAAAAACTCTGGTGGTAAGGGATCATGTAGGGTTCCTCCAGCTGAACCCTATGGTTTTTGGTGTTTTGGTCAATTGCCAAGAAAGAGCTGTCTGCTCTCCTGAGCTCTACTTTGAGTCTTTTTAAAATTTCTTCCTGATGTTTGTACCATCAGCAAATTTGATCATTTGAAAATAAGGCTGTGCCAAACATTCATAGATCAGGAGAGAAAACAATAAAATGTGCAAGTCTTATTTACACGTTCTTATTTTCTCACAACACTAAAAAGAGCTCTCTCTGCACAGAACGCTGAACATTGAAGGAATGGTCATCCCTAATGTAATGTATTCCCGTTCAAGATGGATTACTAGATGGAGCACCAATTTTTAGATGCATGACTGGCAAAAGACCCATGAGAAATGTTTCTACAATTAAGCTACTAGATGAATTACCAGAGTAATTAAGTTTTACATTCCTAGTCTATGATAAATTATGCTTATATGCCCCTTTTAATTAGAATCAATGATAATTTACACAAATTCTGTGGGCAACAGCTTGCTTCATTATTCATCTTCTTTACCCGCTTATTCCCGAATCCGGGGTCACAGGGCGTCTGCTGGAGCCTATCCCAGCGCACATAGGGCAAGAGGCAGGGGTACAAGCTGGACAGATCACAGGGCTTTTACATTAATTTACTATTACACAGTAAACAGCGCTATTGCAAACAGGAACAACTCAATGAAATGCACATTCATTCATTCATTCATTCATCTTCTATACCTGCTTATTCATAGGGTGAGAGGTAGTGGTAAACCATGGACAGGTCGTCAGTCCATCACAGGCCACACATAGCTGAACAATTAAGCACATAACTCCTACAGATGAATTTAATGGTCACAAGCTACCATAATAAAACTAATTGTATACAAATCATTTAAATATAATGGCTGCTCTTTTGGTGTCAAGTTACCTTTTGAATTCAAACCTCTGTTATTACATTTGCACATATAGAGGCTGTGTAGTGATATAGTGGTTAGCATGGTTGCCTCACTTCAAGAAGGTCCTGGGTTCGATTCCTAGGGTCTTTCTGTGCAGAGTTTGTATGTTCTCCCTGCGCTTGCATTGGTTTTCTATGGATACTCCAGTTTCTTTCCACAGTCCAAAAACATGTACATTAGGTTAATTGGTGGCTCTAAAATTGCCTATAGGAATGAGTGTGTCTGTGTGTGTGTGGTTGTTTGTCTATGTATGGACTGGCAACCTGTTTAGGATGTACCCCTGCTTCTCGCCCTACGTGCTCTGGGATTTGCTCCAGAAGAACCCTGTGACCCCAAATAAAGGGAATAAGCTTGTATAGAAGGTGAATAGATGGATGAATATAGCATGCTTCAAATTTCTTTTTATTTCTTTTATGCTGGAATAAAAAGTGTATGTAAAGCTAAAAATAGCTTGACTCTAATAAAGAATAGATTATATCTTTACATTAGAATACATGTTAAAGGTGAGGTTAATATAAGCTGTAAATAATAATATTTTTTTTATAATGACAACAACAGATATAGCACATGATCAGAAAAAGCTATGATGAAAGCATTATCCAAAGATACAAAGACAAAGGTCGCCTAAAGATCAAGAAGAGGTAAATAAAACATTTGAGGACTTTGTGAGTTGAGTGCAATGTAACTGATAAATAGAAAGTGTGAATGGCAAGAACACTGAGTACAAATCAGATACTGTCTCAACGTTTGCTAGATATCTAAGCTACAGCTTGTTGTCTGTAACACATGGAGCACAGCAAACACCCTACAGCATGCTACATTGGCTGGGAGAACACACTAAATGCAGGGTTTCCAGCAAAAGCCTAATATACACCATATCTTTACTATTGACAGGGTTTTTAGCCAAAGAATATTTTCATGTCAGCCAGCAAGTTTTGTCTTTGATCTCCTGGAGCCTATCCCAGCTCACATAGGGCGAGAGGTATACCCTGGACAGATTGCCTGTCCATCGCAGGGCCACACACACACAACCATATGCACTTACATTCACTCCTATGGGCAATTTAGAATCACCAATCAACCTAATGCACATGTTTTTAGACTGTGGGAGGAAACCGGAGTACCTGGAGTAAACCCACGCAAGCGTATGAATGAAGTGGTCCACACATAGCTTTGTTTTCAACCCCAGTAAACATAACTGTGTTGAAACAATGCTGTCGGACCATCATACCACATAACTCACCTAATGCTCTTATAGCGGAATACACACAAATTCCCACAGCTATGCTTTAAAATATACCTATGGCTGTAATGGCCACTTGTGTCTAATCAGGTTCTGTTTCTATGCTCCTCTGTTAACTCTAACATCATTAGAGGTTATTGTTGCAAGAAGTGGCTTAGTAGTATAATAAATCATAAACTCAAAAAGACTTTGCATCACTCCACCAAGGTTATTTGATTTAATTTTTAAATGTTAGTAAACAGGCACATTGCAGGTGTGTGTGTGTGTGTTAAGCAACACCCTTTACCTCACAATTTGAGGTAAAAAGTGTGGGTTTTATAAGAAACTTTATTTTACTAATTTGACTTAAACAAACTAAATTTAAACAAAATTTATTTGTTCATTTATTCATCTTATTCACTTCATTCATTTTATACCGCTTATTCCCGAGCTATAGCTCATAGGAGTCTGCTGGAGCCTATCCCAACACATATAGGGCAAGAGGCGGAGGTACACCATGGACAGGTCGTCAATCCATCACAGGGCCACATATAGACGAACAACCAAACACCACGCAAGAGTGGGGAGAACATGCAAACTCAGCGCAGGAAGACCCCATGCCCAGGAATCAACCAGGAAACAGGTCCTAGGGGGTGGGCCAGACTAAGATCGATCCAACTGCCCCTTAATGGAAGTTGAAATATTGAGGTCCTTGATGTCACCCCACAACCGGGGCCCCACTCTGGAGCCATGCCTGGGCCTGGTCCGAATTACCTCCGGTGTGCCCACCACCTGTGGGTGAAGGAGGCGGTGCATTGTGGATTAGGCGGCGGTTGAAGATGGGGACCTCAGTGGCCTGATTCCTGGAAACAGGGACATGTAATGTCACCTTGCTGGGAAGGAAAGAGCCTGAGCTTGCATGGGAGGTTAAGAGGTACTGGATAGATATAGTTGGGCTGACCTACAAGCACAGTTCGGGCTCTGGAACTTACTGTTGTTTTTGCCTGTGGGACAAATAGCAGGGCAGAGTACCGGGCCTTCTTGGGGTTTCTGGGAGCCGTGATGGAAAGTGCTCCGTTTGGGGACTATGTCGTTCAACTGGGATACTTCAACTCTCACATAGGCAGCGATAGTGATACCTGTGTAATTAAGAGGAAAGGCCCAGCAATCTATAACCGAATTGTATTCTGGGTAGGGAGGGGCTGTGTGTGATGGTAGCTATTAGGAGGCTAAGTAGGATTTAGAGAGTAGGAGACAGATATATGGATGTAGTTATATGTATTGAACGGTTTACAATTACATAGATATTAATTAACTTACTTACTTAATGTGTACTTACACATCAATGACTCACCCTGCTTAGTGAATATTTATGGTCAGCTCACCATCTCTAAGACAATGAGACGTGTCTGACAAATGCGCATACAGCAGTGTTGCCTTTAAAAAATGTATGGCATAGTATTGATTCTGCACATTACCAGAAGACCATGATTCCTCTGGGCCTAATAAAGAGGCCAATGAGTCAATAACCATTCAGAGAAAGCATACAAGAAAAAAGGGGTAAAAATAAATTTTGCTTATATTACATGACAGATGTTATACGAGGCAATATGTTGGATGTAGATTTACTGTTTATCATTAATAAGCAGAAAGAAAGCTTGAAAGAAACCGTAAAATTTCATAAAATAAAATAGGTTTGACCACCGCACTGGGAGGGACCATGATTATCATGATCATGTTTCTTGATCAGAGGAGGTAAAAAATTTGCACTTTAAGAGAAACTTATTTATAAGATGATATTGTTAAAGGATTTGTGGTGGCTTAAATGGTTATGGCTGAGTTGTTAATTGGACAATAAGGATTTAAGCCCCACTTTCACCAAGGCCGTCACTGGCCCTATAACCCTTCCTTCTCCAAGGGTGCTGCATCACAGCTGACCTGCATAGCTGATCACCAAATAAACATCAGTTTTGTAAGTACACTCCATTGAAAAATTCATCCAAAATTCTGACTTTTACATCCACACCTGTAAGTACACAGTTTTTTTTTTAGTTTTGTATTGTGGTTATAGAGATTTTATTATACATCTACAATAGTGTTAGTAGGATGAATTCTGATCATCCCATAGGTGTTCCTTAAGTTCAAGGTCTCTGTAGGACACTTAGGATTTATCACCAACAAAGCATGTCTTTCTAGATCTCTGGGGTTTTGTGCACACATTGTTATGCTGGAACAGTGGTTGGTTGTCTAATGAAGGGAAAGCTGTATTCTGCAAAATATAGTATCATATCGGGCAATTGAATGCATTAAAATATATAGCAACAGGAGAAGATAATTCTGGCTTTGAATACATTTGTTTTAAATATGTTACCAATTGGGTAGCACGGTGGCTCAGTGGTTAGTACTGTCGTCTTACAGCAAGAAGATCTGATTCACAGGCAAGGGTTCTTTCTATTTTGAGTTTGCATGCTTACATGCATTTACTCCGGTTTATTTCTTTGCACAGTCCAAAAACATGTACATTAGGTTGATTGGCGATTTTAAATCGCCCATAGCAGTAAGAGTAAGTGTGTCTGTGGCCCTGTGTGGGATTGGCGACCTGTCCAGGGTGTACACTTCCTGCTTTTCACCCTTACAGAGCGGGAATAGGCTCCAGCAGATCTGGGTAAACCTTGAATTAGGGAATAAGTGGGCTAGAAGATGAATTAATGCATTAATAAATAAACATTACCAATCATGTAGGAAGAATTTATGCTGGAAGTTGTAGAGGAAATACTCGTCACGTGGTGAGGGTTTGGATGCAAACATAGTTTTATAAACAAGGTCAAAAATACATAAACTATCAATCAAAAAACTTGAAATAACACAAACATAAAACTAAGCTTTACACAACTAGACTAAACTAGAAAAAAACCTAAACCCAAACCTAAACCTGAATCTGACATTCATAAACCAAAACAGACAAAAGCACAGGGGTAGAAATTCGAAACCATCAACTAAACTAGACACACTTGAAAAACACTGAGGATCACATGACTAAAACACACCAATGGAAACATGACACATGGATAGAGAAGAAAACATTGGATTAGAACACGACACAAAGACTCCATTGCACTCCGGTGGCCTGGCAGGGCAATACACACGGCAAGCCAGACAGAGTGTATTACAAGTATGCATGGGTAAAATTGGCTCAGCTGGTTATTATGGTAATGACATTTTTTGCATATTAACGTGATTATAAAAAAAGATTTTAAAACGATTGACTTGGTCTTCAAAAGCAATTTGATCTAGTAAAAGAAGATTCAAACTTTTAGTTACATTGTGTTCTAAGAAATTAATCAACTTTAGAGAGATAACAAAAACTGTGTTATTGATTAATAACAACAACCTGTCATAGATTTATCTTCCATAATCGCTTACCCAGTTGTGTTCAATTTATTTTTTATGATGTGATTTATTTACATGAATTTTTTCAAACCTTGAAAAGCATGTGCTGTTATGACCAGAGAAAAAGACAGTGATGTTATCATATGGTAAATTAGAAAGCAATCCAGGTCATCTAAGGTCGTCTAAAAAAAAGTTGCACAAATGCAAAGTACAATTTCTGAGTAACCAATTGCCTCATTTCAGCTGTTTTGATTACATCATTATATCATAGTGTAATTTAAACAACCACTGCACCACCACTTCCTCTATAATTTTAATACTCCAGTAAAGTTTTTGCACAGACAAAAAATATTTAGAAACTTGTCTTGATAAAATCCAGCATGTAATATAAATAAGGTGGTGCAGTGGCTTGATGGTTAGCACGGTCACTTCTCAGCAAAAATGTCCCGGATTCTGAGTTTGTTCTCTTTGTGCCTGTGTGGATTTCCTCCGGGTACTCTGGTTTCCTCCCACAGTCCATAAACATGAACATTAGGTTGATCAATGATTCTAAATTGCCTCTAGGAGTGAGTGTGAGTGTGTGTGTATGTGTGGCACTGCATTGGACTGTTAAGCTGTCCAGGCGATAACCAGGTATAGAAGATAAATGAATGAATGAATGAATGAATATAATTTACATTTACAGCATTTGGCAGATGCCCTTATTCAAAGCGACTTGCTGGTGGTGCTGGGAATTTAACCCAGGTCTTTTTGGTATCAGTCCAACACCTTAACCACTAGGCTACCCCTTCTAATTTAAATAAAATTTGAATTCACCCTGGGGCATACTGCTATATGCTGTTTGTGTATACATAGTGTTTATTAGTGTTTAATTTGTTGTACTACTCACATACTTTTTCTCTCCCCCTCACTCTTTTCCCTGCCCTCCACATATACTTCCTTTTCTTCCTCTCACTTATTGAGCTATTCATTACTCCCTTCTCTCTCTCTTGCTCCCTATCACATTCAATCATTCTCTCACACTCTTCTTTTTTCCTTTCCTCAACCACTTCCTTTGCTTGCTTCCTCTCCTATTTCACTCACTTATTCACTTACCCTCTCTCTATTCCTCCCACTTGCTCATTTCTTTCACTCGTCTATTCCCTCCCACATTTAATTAACCACTTACTTCTCTCAAAGATTTATTTCACTTCCTCCTGTATAGCCCAGCAGTTGCAGCTTGATATTGTTGGGATTTGAACCCACTATCTACCTACCTACCTAACCAAACCCACAACTCATCCATTTATCCATCCACCCACCTATGCATCTTTGGTAAGATATTCCAAATAAGTAAATAATGTCAAATTTCCATGTTTTTAAACCCCAAACTTTTCAGATCTCTGTAATTTTTCCATTTTTATCACATCCGCTTGTTAGGCAGTCATGTCTCAGTCTCCTGTGGGTAAAAATGAGCTAAGAATGAGTAAATTAGTATTTTAAATTTAAATTTTACACATATTTTGTAACTGTGCAATTTTTTTTTATACAAACCCTGTACAATGTACAATACAAATAGTTTCAGGAGTGTAAGAAAAAACCTCAAATTTAGTAGAGCTGCTTTTCCTTTTGCTTTTGACTAGACTTACTAAAGGAAAGATGGCCTGCAGCAGGCAGATAGTGTCTGTATTCGCTTCCAGACAGAAAGCACAAGAGAGTGAGAGAGTGAGAAAGAGAGAAGCAGAAAGAGAGATAAAAAGAGAGAGAAAGAGAAATCACAGGATATTCAGAAGAGAGATTTTCCACCTTTCATTAGATTACAGTGCTACAGAAGAGGAGACAATTAGGTTGTGCACCACAAAGAGCTCTATACCCCAGGCCAGTGACTCTACTAAGATACATAAACACACACACACACACACACACACACTGCTGTTTCTCCTCATGCTATATTGAAAACAGTGCAAAGGCCAGCTATTTGAATCCTGTCATATGGCCACTGTGTCTGATCAAATAGACACACCTGAGGAAAAGGATGAGCTGTGTTTGTGTATATATTGTGTATTAGTGTATATTTTTGCAACTTTCTTTTTAACATTAGTTTTCTACCCTGCAATTACTTTTCTATTTCTTTTCTATCCTGCTTATATTTCTTCCTTCGGTTCTCCTCCGCTTTTTTGGCAGATTTGTGACAATTTGTATTGTTATCCAAGCTTTACTCTAACCCTATGTAAAAAAGGCTCTAATAGTAAAAAAATATCTCCAGAAAAAAAAAGACCTTGAGTCTTTTCCCTGTCAGGGATATGAACACACACAAACACACAATGCCTAACATTGTGCCTAACATAAATTTGTATATGTTTAACAATAGAGATTGTGTCTTTACAGAATCAAATAAGACAATAGTAAACACTCTCTAAAACATTTATTCATTCATTCATCTTCCCTACCCGCTTATTCACGTCTGCCTTTAACAGGGCCACACACACACACACACACACACACATACACAAACACTCTCACATATGGGCAATTTAGAATCCAGAATCAACCTAATGCACACGTTTTTGATCTGTGGGAGGAAACCAAAGCCACTGCGTCACCCCTTTCCTAAAACACTCCAGGTTTGATTAATACCTGTAAAATAACTAAACTAAGCTACTAAGCTTATTTTAAATTTCCCTCTGGCATAAATAAGATTCATATATCCATAAGATATATCCATATAACAAGGGGCAATGCGGTAGCGTAGTGGTTAGCACAGTCGCCTCACAACAAAAAGATCCTGGGTTCGAATCATGGGCTTGGGGTCTTTTTCTATGCGGAGTTTGCATGTTCTCAGCGTTCACAGTCCAAAAACATGTACATTAGGTAGGTGACTCTAAATTGCATAGGGGTGAATGTGAGTGCGTGTGGTTGCGTGTGGGACCCTGCAATGGATTGGCGACTTGTCCAGGGTGTACCGCTGCCTCTCGCCCTATGTCTGTTGGATAGGCTCCAGCACTGATCCAAACACTGATCTTTATAAAGACATGGTAGTTTATATTTGGTTTATAAGAACTTACTGTCAGTGTCCTGATCACAGACCCTCACTAGACCTTCATAACAAAGATATGATAAATGAAGTGGGGAAAAAAAGAGGTGTCCTAGGAATGTGGGAAAGAAAATAATTAAGACAAATAGAAGAGACCCATAATGGGGAGAACAGACTGAAAGAGATTAATAAAGATGCCAGAAATGCACAGGAGAAAGCGAAAATGAGTACAGAACTGTGTGTGTGTGTGTGTGTATGTGTGGAATATCCTAACAAAATAATGTAGAAGAAAGACAGAAAAATGATGATGGTGTTGTTGATAATGATGATGATGATGATGACTGTGAAGTTATATTCTTTAACGCCTAGGCCACAGTTTGGGAAAAATTATTTATTAGAATTTGAAAAGATTATTTATGCAATTGTATGTATTAATAGTTAGAAGACAGCAAGGTGGCTTAAAACCTGCGTTCGATGTTCTCCCCATCTTACTCCTGGCACTCTGGTTTACTCCCACAGTTTAAACTGCAGCCCAGTCTTCCTCACCCAAGCACCTTGCATTAGTATCTGAGCTCCAGTTCTACAGCAAATGATTAAATAAATGAAAAAAAGACATTTCGAGAAATGGTTTTGTAGAACATTTTTAACTATTATAGGAGCAAAGAATTTTGCACATTAAAAATAATATTGCCTTAAGCTTTGTCCTCATATTCATATACCGTGTAGCACTTACCTTAATTTTTACATGTCTTTTCTGGCATTAATTCTTTTCGAAACATTTCCACCTTTGACTTTTTCTTTTAGTTCCTGAGAGTTTTTATTAAAGGACCTTTGTAGAGAGTTCAATAGCAATGGCATTATCAAAAGGTCAATATGATTAACAAGAGTCTGGATGGAGATTCGATTGCACAGCAAATAAGAATTTGAAAAAGTGTTGCTGCAGCTGCACACTGAGACCAGACCGAGTTGGGGCCAATATGTTTCCATGGAATGCTTGCAAAAATGAATTGTACCACAATTAACCATAATCAATATCGACAAAGCTAGAGAACATAAGAACAACAACATCATCATCTTTATAGCCCCATACCTGCTCTAATATCTTCAAATATACAGTAGACTAAAATTCACACACTCTGTGTTAGTGTGAGTTTTATTTAGTACTGTTTGATTTACAATCTACTGTCTGGAATCACCAAGAAACTACTTTCATGTCTGGTTCCTATTAGTCTTATTTCATCTTAATAAAGTGTTTCACGTCTACTCTAACTTCAGGCTTGGTCATTACAGAAGATCTACAACTGGGAAGTGTTCACTTTCAGTTGGAAGTGGTAGAGCATCGGTTAAGGTGTCTGACTGATAATTGAAAGATGTGGGTTTGATTCCACCAATATCCAAGATACATTTTTTCTTTTTTTATTTATTTTTATCGTTGATTTGTTTATCTTTATTTTTAATGCTTTAGTGTTTGCAAACCCATGTTAACAAAAAAAATATTAAATGCTGAGTGAATGTGTGATTCAAAAGGTAGGACTATCATTCTACATGGGCTACAAAATTTAAGGCGCTGAGTTGTTAATTGGAAGACCAAGAAAAGCTGGGTTTATGCCCCACCAAGGAAAATCAGA
>JAOTQW010066380.1:0-14287 GCA_026260075.1 Sisor rabdophorus
TATATATATATATATATATATATATATATATAACCTTTTCAGAAAATCTAGAAAGTTTATAATAACTTTGGTCTCCTGTAACAAAACCTTTTTTCTGTGTTCAGAAATGTAAGGCATCTGTGTAGGAAAATTATGAGCTTCAATTTAATGTATTTATTGTATATATTAAAACAGATAAATTAGACGATGAAGATTTGACACCAGTGTTCTGGTGATCAAAGTGAAGAATGGTTCTTGTCAAAGATGTAAATGAAAAGGCCATTGTGGGTAACTCTGTGTAGTCAGGTGAATTTGTCTTTGATTATTCCAGACTCCCTTAGATCCACTATTCCCTAGGACTCAATGTTGGTCTGTCTAAAGATTTTCTCTGTTCTGGCACCAAGATGGTGAAAAAAACTTCCCGTCTATGTTAAAACAGCGGGGTCAGTGGATGTCTTTAAGAGACAAACACTTTTCTATTATCTAGCACTTGACATATAAAATACATATTTTATATAAGTATTTATGCTACTCTTCAACAGTTTTTGTGTTTGTTACCCTTTTTTGTGATCTATTGTACCAGTATTGAGCTGTTTAATTGTGAGATATTAAAGTCTACTAAATGCTGTAAATGTAAATTACCTTATAGTAAGTGTTCCAGGAATTGATTTTGTGAACAAAGAATATACCCATGACAGTTTCATTTATATAAATACATTTGGCAAGCTAATTTTTTTTTCAACTGAGTTTAAACACGTCATGGTCAAGTACTTCGCCATGACTGACTAGAAATAACTTGGAATAGATACACACAAACTTATGGTATAAACCACTGCCACAGATACACAGTACGTCATGACAGAGCTGTTCTCCAACCTCGAAACAGTCAACACAGTTTAGAGATTTATGTTTAAAACTGGTTTTTCTGCATGCCACTACAGAATTCATATACTCAGAAGAGATCGCAAAACAAGTTTAAAGATCAAAAAAATCTGATTGTGTGCCATTCCACAAAAAGTCCAATTAGCTGTTGTTTACCATCATGAACCCAGTCACCCCAACAGACAGATGCAACCATGGGTAAAACTTGGCCCGGGCTAAGACTTCTCACATAGGTTTATGCTCTATTTTATTTACACATTTTCATTATTAATTTAATTAATTTAAGTATTGCCTTTTTAATATATAATCAATTAACTCACAATAAATAGCAACATTAATAGGGCAATATGTGTCATGGTTTATGCTCTCACCTTTTGGCATTAGGATTATGCGCGATCTTCCTGCGCTTGCGTAAGTTTATACCAGGTTCCTCAGTTTCCTTCCATAGTCTAAAAACATGTACATTAGGGTAATTGGTGATTCTACATTGCCCATAGGAGTAAATGTGAGCATTTGTGTGTGTGTGTGTGTGTTGTTTTATGTAGCCCTGCAATAGACTGGTGACCTGTCCTGGGTCTAGCCCTGCCTTTAGCTCTGTGCGAGCTGGAATTGAATCCGGCAAACTCCTGTGAGCCTGTGTTAAAGAATAAGTGGGTGTAGAAGATGAATAAATGAATAAATAGTTGTATACTTTTGATGATTCACTGATGAAACTGAACAATAGTGAAAAGACCACAGAGAAAGAAAGCATAAGTTTATGTTATCCTACATTTTGTTATTATTTATGCAGAGTAAAGTTAAGTGTAAAGGCAGTAATTAGAAACCGTAGGTTCATATTGCATAGTGGTGCGGTGGTGTTGTGGTTACGACAGTCGCCTCACAGCAGGAAGTTTCCCGGGGAAGAGGTCTTTAGGTTGGTTGATTGGTGAGTCTAGGTTGATTGGTGAGTCTAAATTGCACAAAGGAGTGAGTTTGAGTGTGTGTGTGGATATTTGCATCTGTGGCTATGCGATGGACTGGCAACTTGTGCAGGGCGTACCCCTGCTCTTTGACCTATGTGCACTGGGAGAGTCTTCAGCGGACCCCTGTGTCCCCGAGTTAGAGAATGAGTGAGTATAGAAAAAGAATGATAAATAAAGGTTTATATTGCAGGCCTTTTCTAGTATTTTTTTTCACGTGAGTGCTACTAGTCTCACTACCTCACAATAAAAAAACAATGTAGGTATGTATTTTAGGACATCTTTCTTTTTTGCCCTAAGTCATGCACCTGCTACAAATAGAAATGTGCCGGATTCCAGCCTGGATTCTTCACATTTCTCTGTCATTGATATTTGAACGAATCTAACAGTGGTCTAAATTCATATAAACTAATACAAAGCACTGTTGCCTCACAGCAATGTGGGATGGAGTTTGCATGTACTTTTTGTGGGTTTACTCTGGGTACTTCAGTTTCCTCTCACAGTTCAAAAACATGCACTTTAGATTGACTGGTGAAGTTAAATTTGAATTAAAAACACTTGTGCTTGATATTTACATAGGTAAGATACTTATATGCATATAAACAATTACTGAAAAATAATCAACTTTACACAAACAAACTATAATAAAGCTGTAGAAATAAAAAGTTTGTGGAGGAAAAAATATTCAAAAGTAAACTCGTGCATTTAGTAGAGTTTTAAACTCTCTTATTCAGATTTTAGGCGTATTCGGTGGGCGTGTTTTAGAGAGCAAACTGGCCAATCACGATGCACAGAATAATCTCGCTGCTGGCAGTCGACCATCTGATCACCGCGTTGACGGTGCGTGTGTGTGTGTGTGTGTGAGTGTGTGTATTCATCAGTGTGTATTCTGAAAAGGTACAAAGTTCTTTAGATTTTTCCAGAGCAGTAAAAGCTCGATCTCCTCGGAAACTGACTTGTGATTATCTAAAGAAAGGCTATGCGATCCTCGACAGGGTTCTGAGACTGCATAGCCTCGCTATTTTTTTAAACCCTTGAATGGATTTTGAGTTAATCTTTAATCCTATATATTTTTTTCGTGATTAGTTTGTTTTTCTAGTTTAAACCGCACAGAAATTTTTGCTTTTTAATTTAATTTAAGACCCCCCCCCTCAATTTTCGACGCGAATTTTCGGAGAAATTATTGGAACCGCGACCGCGTGAAGGAGAAAGAACTTCTGTAAGATGACAGCCGAGAAGGACAAGAAAAGGTAAAATAATTACTGCGATTGGTATAAAACACGTGACCTGTCATTAATCACATCCAGTCTGCTGGAGGAAGAGTAGTATTAAATCGAAATTATAATAATAGATAGAGAAATAGACAGAAGAGTGGCTGCAACACCTGTTGCTGCTGTCCTGCATTGCTTTTTCCACCTTATGAAATAACTGTTTACCAAAAAGTAGTTTTTAAATTAATAAGCAAACAATAATTAATACTTTTAATGCAGTAATTTGTGATCTACCTAAACCTTATTCAGTATTTCTCTAAATATAGTGTCACACAAACCTCAAACTGGTGTCACTTCACTGTCATTCTTGTGATCAAATAAAAAAAAAGGAAAAACCAAAGGTAAAATCGTGATAAGAATAATGTAAATTTACAGTATTTGGTGGATTTCCCTTTTCAAAGCAAATTACATTTATATATTTTATAGAATACCACCTCCCCGCATATATAATGTCGAGACACAGGTGACATCTTGTCCTCCAGTAATATGTATGTCTGCTGTCTAAGGTATAAATAAAAAATAGCTTTTAAGTATATATTTAAGTGATATAAGAAGTATTATTTTTTATTATTTCATTGAACTACACCATTAGACTTATAATAAAACTAACAAAATTTGTACATTTGTCATTTTCTGTTTTTTATATTCTACTTAAAACATTGTAGGTTTAAGTGTTAGATTTCTACTGTTTGGCTATTTATGCATTTTATTTAAAGAGTATAAAGCATGTAAATGTTAACATATTTTCCCTACATTTAAGAAATTTGCCCTTATTCAGAGCGACTTACATTTAATGGATTTAACGGATTGATTTGGTTTGATTGTTTTGTCTGGTCACCTGGCCATGTTATACCCCTGCTTTTCACCCAGTAAAAGCTGGGATAGGCTCCAGCAAGTCCCTGGGACTCTGAATAGGAATATGTAGATATAGATGATGCGTGAATAGATGAATAAATGTTTGTTTAGTTAAAAAAATGTAAACACCAGATGCATTTTGCAAGTGCCATCTGTGCTGGTAAATTTTTACAAGTTAGATTTTTTTTGCACAATAAACTGTGCATAACTGTTTGTTAGGTCATTGTTACCCATTTCTAAAGTTTTACAATTGGTGTAGTATCCTTCTAAAGAAAACACTGCAAGTTGGCTGATAGCGGTTTGTGTGTACTGTATGTGTGCTTGTTACACAAAGAGCCTGAAAGTCTGCACTAGCCTCCTGACAGTTAGTTCCCTGCATGTTCTGTGTGCCTTTATCAGATCAAACAGAGAGAAACTAAACACAAACAGAATTATTACACTCAAATAAGGAAAATGTATCTTTTCTATTAAGATATTACAGTTCAGAAGGGAAAGCAAAAACGTTTCAACATGTCCTTAAGGGAATCGGGCAAATTGAGGAGAAATGGCTTTGGCACCAAACATGCATACCATCATCTTGAGATGTATGCATGGTGTAGTTTTTCTGCTGTTTAATGGGCTTTTATGATAGGCTTTTGTATTGTTAATTTGCTAAGCTTTTTTTTCAATATGACATTTTTTAAGAATTACAAAAGGAATATATGTAAATTCGAGTCCTTTCATATGAAATTTCACTTGATAAATTGCTAGCTTTAAAGACTCTCGGATTGTATAATAACGCAATTATTGTTAAGAATTACAGTACAATTAGTTGAATCTGAAAACATTTTTTAGTTTGTCCTTGTGAGGGACACCATGTCTGAGGAGAACTCACATTAAAAACAATTAATCTACCTACTAAAACACAGATTACTGTCAATTGTAATTTTAACTGTACAATATTATTATATACTAATTAAATACAAAGACTGAGAGTGGACAGCAACATGAAACATTTAAGTTTAGCTTCATTATATTTTGATGCAGAAGAAGTGTGAAACACTCCCTACTCAGTCTTCATCTCTGCTTAGCTCTAAAAATCCACTGGCCAAGGGGCAAACACTGGCTTGCTTCCCATGGCTTTCTCTGCCAGCCCTTCCAGAGCTATAAGCTTTGTCCTTGCCACCTTAGAGCCTCTCAGTCCTCAGTCAGAGGTGCCCAGCTTACAGATCTACCGAGAACACATGCCTTTTGTTCGGTCTATCAGGGTTTACAGGTAATTAGAGGATACACTTTCTGCTGACCGAGTGTTAATGTAACACAGTGATATAAAGTTGTATCCAAGCTTCATGATTTTGTCATTTGAGCATTTTTCATTAAATGTTTTTCAGTAAATCAGCTCTCATTAGAAATGTTTAGCCTCATGTGGGTTAATGTTCTAAAGGAGATGCAGAGGATTCTTTCCCAGCTGTCTAACTCAACAGAAATGTGCAGTATGTTGTGACAGTATCTCTAGAGAGTATCTGAAACTAGGCCTCTAAATTCCCACCCTCGGCTAACAGCAGGGGTCCCATCATACAGTATATTGGTTGGTCTTAATCAGATTTTTTTCTTTCACCAGGAAGCCTGTCTTCTGGCCTTTTGAAAAAAATCTGGATAACAAACTATTCTATTAAGCAGTCTGTATGTATGCATCAATAGCAGCAGGATCCTTAAATGTCCACACTGTATCGTATAGTTTGTCTAAAAATCTCTTTCCCATGGGTGAGAGAAGTTGTTGATTGTTTTGCAGTTTGAGGGAACAGAGTGTTCCAGCAGATCAGAGATTAGCAGCGGATGCATTTTTCTGCAGGCCGAAACATAGAAAAGTGCTTACAATAAACAAAGTCCAGCAATTCTGTTGTGTATTCATTGTTTTATACTTCTTACAGAGGGTAAGTCTCCGTCATAGGTGAAAAAGGTAAGAATAATTCACCCTAAGCAAATAGTTACACTTTAAAATCTTCTGAAATTAAAATAATTACGGATTACATACAAAGGCATTATCAGCACAAAGGTGTAAAACACTATTGTGCATATGGGTTAGTTAATTTAGTTTTATAAATTTCTTCCTGCCGGCTTCCATATAGCCCAAAGCCTTGTGATGCTTATTATAAAAATATTTCTTTGTTAGAGGAGCAGATGGCTGTTGTGGTTTTTGAGATTTACCTGAGGCTACAACATTTTCAACCTCCCTGGTGACATTTGGATTAAAAGACGTAGGAGAGGTTAATAATATTGTGGTCTGTCTCATTATTTCAAGTGTATCTCTAATTTGTCTGTTAATGTGTAAAGAAACCTGGAAAATAAAAAGCTGCAGCAATGGAAATTAAAAGAGCATAAAGTACTTCACATTTTGTAGACTGGAAACTCCTTTTTTAAACCTCTACTTGATTGAATGTCCTACAGTAAAGGCTGACAAGGTGAAGTGAAAGGGCTAACAAAATATTTATACGAGAAGAACCCTTGTATGCCTGGGTTTGGGTATCATATGCTGGTTTGGATACCTATGCTATAAGCTATAATACCCATACAAGACAAATTTTCAGTGCCCTGGCTAAGTCCCTTTAGCAGCCAAACTTTCACCTCCATGTTTAACAGTGGTAATGGTGTTCTTGGGGTCAGTGGAAGCATTTTTTCTCCATTGATTAAGGTGAGTTGAATTGATGCCAAAGAGCTTGATTTGTCCCATCTGCCCAAAAAACATAAAAGATCATATGGTGGCTGTGGAATTTTAGTCCTTCATGCAAACTGTTTTACCAGTTTAGCTATAGTCCAAGCTACCTTAGGATCATCGACAAGATCCTCTTGTGCAGATCTAGGTTGATTCCTTATCTTTTTCACGATTGGTGAAACTCCATAATCTGAGCTCTTGCATGGAGCCCTAGACTAAGAAATATTGACCATTATGTTGTAATTTTACTGTTTATGAATAATTAGACTTGTAACCCATTCCAGATACTTATGTATCTGTCCAATCTTGTCCGTGACATTCTTGGAAAGCTCTTTGTTCCCCGACATGGTGGAGAGTTTGGAATATGATTAATTAATTGACAGCTTCTGTGGACAGGCGTATTTCAGTCCCTTTAAGGGAGTGCACCTAATCTTAGCTTGTAACCTGTATAAAATATATATTTGAGCCAGAAATTCTGTTGATTGATTGATTCACTCATAACATTTATATAATGAGTGGGGCGGTGGCGTAGTGGTTCACGCACTCAAAGAAGGTCCCATGCTCTATTCCCTGGAAAGGAGTTTTTCTGTGCGGAGTTTGCATGTGCTTAGGTGGGTTTCCTCTGGGTACTCAGGTTTTCTCCCACCATCCAAAAACTTGTCCATTAGGTTAATTAGCGACTCTAAAATTGCACATAGGAATGAGTGGGCGTGTGTGCCTTTTGCCCTATGTGCGCTGTGACCCCAGGTTAGGGAATTACTAGGTATAGAGAATGAATAAATAAATAATTCATAATCAAAATGAAATTTTTGAATGATAGATTATTTCTTTGTCAGAATGTAAACATACAAGAGCTGAGCAGTCGGACCTGGCAAAAATAAGTTATACAAGCTTTGGCAGGTATGATGTGAAAAGGCTCTGATTTAGCTAGTTCGAGGTGAACAGGCTTTTGTTTGACAGGTATGAGGTGTGCAGGTTTTTGGCTTGGCAGGTATGAATTGAGTTGGCTCATTTTTTAATAGGCATAACGTGAGCACGTGCTTGATTGGCAGGCATGAGTTGAACAACCTCTCAATTGGCAGGCGTAAGGTGAACAGGCTCTGGTTTAACAGTTATAAGGTGAACAACCTTTGCTTTAGCAGGCATAAAGTGAGCAGGGTCTGGCTTGGCAAGCATTAGGGTAAGCAGACTCTGGCTTGGCAGGCATGAGGTGATACAGGGTGAACAGGCTCTGGTTTAACAGGTACAAGGTAAACAAGCTGTGGCTTGGCAGGCATGACATGAACAGGTTTTGGCTTGGCAGGTACTGCATGTTTGCAGAGTTACTTGTCTGCTAAATCTGCAGTAAACAAAAAAAACCCACTTAGCAACAGGGTCCATATATCGAATTTTTAGAGCTATTTAAGCCCACCCAAAAAATATTTTTTTAGAGCATTACACCAGATAGCGGAATTCAAAAACTTGCACATAGTTCCCTATAGTAGAATTGCCCTTTTAAAGGTGGTGATAACTACTGGGTTTATTAAGGTGTGAGGTATTTTATAATAACCTCCATCGAAAATGCAAATGGTTAAGAATCAAAGTGCAACTTTATTTAACAAAACAACACTTGAATGACACATGGACATACATAGACTCACTAACATTGGTGGAGGAAACAAGGAAACAAGATTAGTGTTCCTGTTCACCATATAATCATGTCTTGTGCCTCCATTCCCGTCTATGTGTCATGTTTTGATTTTTGTTTTTTGTCATTGTCTTGTGGTTTCAGTTCTGTCTCTTCACAAGTTGGATTATGCCATGTGCCCCATTTGTCTGGTCCCTTGTGTGGTATTGATGAGTCTATGTATGTCCATGTGTCCAGTTAAAGTCAAGTTTATTGTTTGTCAGTTTTTTAAATAAAACTGCATTTGGGTTTTTAATGATGTACATCTTTACTGAAGATTATAAAACAGTAAAACTTTTAAAATCTTTTATTGAAATAAACCCATGTAAGCACAGGAATATGCAAATTCTGCACAGAAAGGCCCCTTGCCCAGGAATCAAACCCGGATCTTGCCACCACACCGGCTATTTTGAAACATTCATTCTTTCATCTTTAATATTATTTTCTGTTTATTCTTTAACTCTGGGTAATGGGGGTCTGCTGGAGCCCATCCCAGTGCACACACTAAACAGGTCACCAGTACATCACAGGGCCACACATAGACAAACAATCACACACACTCACACTCACTCCTATATGCAATTTAAAATCACCAATTAACCTAATGTACATGTTTTTAGACTGTGAGAGGAAAACAGAGTACTGGGAGTAAACCGAAAACCGAACATGCAAACTCTGCACAGAAAGACCGCTCCCGGGAATCAAATGCGGGACCTTCTTGCTGTGAGGCGACTGTGCTAACCACTAAACCACCATGCCACCGTATTGGAACATGATAATACATTTTCAACCTGTCAAATGGGACATTTAACACCAGTCCACCAGATTTGTGTGTCTCTCTGTGCCTATTAGAGTGCTTTGATCAGTGTTTATTGCATTGATAGTTATCAGTAATGAAACAGCTGCTGTGCATAAAGACAGCTTTTAATCTCTGTAATCACTCGGGGCATCTCATGGCTCATGTGTTCTGTCTCCCAGGTATTTGATTCAACACACAGATACACTTCCATGCTTCTGTGCCATAGAAAAGCAAAAGTTCTTATTTAGCTATTAACTAATGAGCTATTTTGTTGTGTAAAATAATCATTTTAAATTTCAGTATTTTTAAACAATACTTTTGCCTTTTTTGTAAAATTTCAATCTTTCAATCTTTCAAATTTCAATTCGATCTATCTCCTAAAATGCTTTTTGCTAGGTTGTGCTAGGTAAATAAGTTTGAAAGGTATGCTTGTGTTTCTGATAAACATTATGTAATTTGAGACAAAGGTTACTTCAAAACCTTTGTAAGTAGTCCGAACAGTGTGTAAATGAATCAATGCTGTCAGGTATAGAACATTGAATTATTATTAACTTCAATGTAATAACAGATATTGTGCACTAAGGCTGCTTCTTATTGGGTGATTAAGAGAGCCATATAAAACTAGGACTAAAGTAACATTGATTATGCCATGGTGGAAAAAAAGGGGGCAAATGTTCCGTGGACTTATTAATGGCTAAAATAATAAAACAAAATACAGGGGAGTGTGCAGCTGTTTAAATAGAATAGTATTGTGACAGTATTGCATGTCTGATTAGTTAGCTTTAAAGGTTAGCAGCAAAGTCCTTAGATAGCAGAGCTTCTGAAGTGCTTTTAAGCGTATTTTAGATTACACAAATGATCACAAGACAGTCTGCTTTGGCTTGTTTTCATTTTGCAGCATGGTCATAGAAAGTAATAGATTCATTTAGGTTAGAGAACTGAGTGTGATAATCTTAGGTTGGAGAATTGAGTGTGATAATCTGTTGATAAACAATTGATTATTTGAATAAAATTACATTATAGTTGAGATTATTTTGGGTTCTGCAAAAAAAGAGAAAAGACAAACATAATTTGCTTTGCATTTAATTCAAGAAAACTAACATTAAAATAATTTTGATATTAACATCTCTAAGTGTGACAGTGTAACACTATGCAGTAATATTTTATTTGTAACATTAACTGGGTTGATATATGCTATAGAGGTGTCGTTTATTCATTCATTAATTTATTCATTTATCTTCTATAGCGGATTATACCCTAACTCTGGATCATAGTTTACTTTTCTTTTTATAAATTGTACATTTTTATGATCAATATTATTTATATTTTATGATCTTTTTTTAATAGAATCTCATTGAGCCATTAATCATTTCTGGACTTGTGGGAGACAGGATAAGGCTAGCATCATTTACAGTCATTCTCTCCATAAAATCAGTTTGTGTCATACTACAGAGGACAATGTAGGTTAAGTGATGGGCAGACATTATGGGGGCAAAACATCTAAAGACATTTTACTTACATTGTCTTCCTCTGATTTTTTTTGTAGTGAGGAAAGAGATGTTTCTGGTAATACCAGAGAATTAACAGACTCGTTTGTGTGACTAAACCGACATCAAGTCATTGTTCCACCACACTGGAATGACGGTGCAGATGTGAACGCTGCCATGTCAAACATTCTTGGTTTAACTTGAGCTTGGTTCGTGTGGGTTTCCTGTGGGCTTTCTGGTTTCCTCTCATTTCCTAAAAACATGCAAAAAAGTCAGCTTGGCTATGCGAACCTACCTTTAGGTTTACATTTGTGTGTACAAACCTCACAAACATTCACCAGGATAAAATAATTATACAAATTGATGAATGAACAGAAAATTAACATTTATTTTCATACTTCTCTACCCACTATCCTGCTACTATACACCGATTTTTATAAAGGTGCAAGTCCAAGCAAACTAAGGGTTTATTTTTGTTGTGTTTATATGTGGCCTTATTTATCTGACTGTATAGCACATGTCATAAGTAACCATTAAACAAGCATAAAATTAAAAACTTTTGCCTGCTATCGTATAGTCCCCTTTGGGCTGCCAAGAGCTCTGAGCTGTCGAGACTCGTTAATAAATATTCTTAGACAGAATCCGCCTGAGAAAAGTTAAAAACATTTTGTCCAACTCCACTCAGAAAGACTTCTTGTCCAGGAATTGAACTCGGAACCTTCTTGCTGTGAGACAACTGTGCTAACCACACGTCACGGTGCTGTCCCTATGAATGTATTTGTATTCCTTATTTATAAATACATTTTTTAACAAAAATAATGAATTATGAAATAAAAAATTCTTCAAACATCTGAGCACTCTGAAGTTTGGATCTCACAGAACGTAGGCTACATATGCATTTAAAATTGTACTCTTGGGCGGCGCGGTGGCATAGTAGTTAGCACTGTCGCCTTATAACAAGAAGGTCCTGGGTTCGAATTCCGGGCTTGGGGTCTTTCTGTGCGGTGTTTGCATGTTGTCCCCGCGCTTGCGTGGGTTTCCTCCAGGTACTCCAGTTTCCTTCCAAAGTCAAGAAACATGTGCATTAGATTGACTGTTGATTCTAAATTGCCCAGAAGAGTGAGTGTGAGTGCATGTAGCTGTGTGTGTCTGGCCCTGCGATGGATTAGCGACCTGTCGCACATTTACTCCCATGGGCAATTTAGCTTCACCAATCAACCTAATGCACATGTTTTTGAACTGTGAGAGGAAACCGGATTACCCGGAGGAAACCTACGCAACCAAGGACCTTCTTGCTGTGAGGCAACGGTGCTAACCACTGCGCCACCGCGCCGTCCCTTTACATTGTAATGATGTACATTAATCTACTAAATGAATGGTTCAGAAATTGTTTTTGTTTTCATTAGCTGAGGTGGTATTTGTAAAGCAAATCTAACTTTTGGGGGCAATAAGTACCAATGAAATGGCTGAATCCCTGCTGTACAAAAAGAATTTAAATTGATTTGGCTTTTTAGATGTCCATGTCTCTGTGCTACTTAAGCTCTCAATCAGCAAAAACAAACAATGGCAATAGGGTACTTCTTATGAGATATGTCTATGATCTAGAAGCTTGAAGAAAACACATGAAATAAATGTAGTAGACACCCCTATCTATAATAACCTACAATTATCTCGTATTTTATCCAACTAAACACTTGAGGGATAAGGGCCTTATGCAGGGCCCCAACATTAAGAGTTGACCCCCTGATCTTCTGTTCAGCAGTCTAATCAATAAGCTACCACTTCCCTGTAGAAGTGTTTTCAAAACGTATTATACATGCTTGTCTTTACACTCATACTTGTTGCTGTCAAAAAGCCCACCTTTCATAACCTTTATTAACAGTAGAATTTTTAAAATAAAGAGAACCATAAATGTGTTTGATCTTTACAGCATATATAAGATTCTTAAAAATAAATAGTTGTGAAATACAATACTCGCTATAAAAAGTAATGTAAAACAGTAACATATTTAATAAAAATGTTTTATCCCGAATTGAAAAAAGATACAATATGTTATGATATAAAAGATACAAAATATTTTGGTTAATGTAACAAAAGTTTTATATTTATAAATACCACTGAACAGTTTGTGGAGTTATATGATATATTTCCTTTTGATTTGGGAGCTACTGATAGCTTATTTAAAATGAAATGTAGAATGTGACTTTATGGCCAACACCTGAACATCACAGCTTTATAAAAAGTAGGGATGCACCAATACAAGTTTTTAATCCAGTATAAGTACTTTGTCCTGCGATACCTGTACTTTTTTAGGATGTGGAATTTATTTGGACGTCTCTTAGATTAGCTGTTGCCATTTATTTTCGCCTTGTAATGGTTCGCTGAATTGTTGGTTGCAGAGTGCAGTTTTCTTCATAATTCTTTAATAATTCTTCTGTTTTATCAGATAACATGTATAATATATGTTATTGTTTCCCTTGATATTCCTGCACAACAGTCTGCCATGCGAGTTATCATTACTTTCTGACCCTGTTCCCGAAGTCTTTGTGCGACAATTCTGTCAAAGATGTCACAAAAGATAATAGTCTTCGACAGTTCTGTCAATGATGTCACAAGAGATATTAGTCTTTGTTAAAGTGTTTTAACTTGTATGATAATAACTTATAAAATGCAATCAAGTATATTTCAAAAAATGGGTAAATATGTAAAGATACAAATTTTAATGTTATGTAATGGTTATGCAGTTTGGCTATGTTTACTGTATTTACCCACCAGACTAGACCAGTTTAAGCAGACCCACTGAGAACAGAAGGACATCTGTTGGCCAAAAGCTAACTGACATGTAAAGCAACCCGTTCCTTTTGTTTTGCATTAAGAGTCCTCACACATGAGTAATAATAGGATAATTGTCAAGTGTCATTGTTGTCTAAGAATTGCATATCAGGACATTTTGGACAATTGTTGAGAGTTAAAGATGTTATAGCTAGTTAATTTAATATGCGAGTCAAGGCAGGTGAGCGAAAAGGTGAAACTTATGGCCATATAGTGTGTCATTAAATTAGACCCCCTGGTTATAGTTATATTCATAAACTTTATTTAGTATAGGCTGGGGAGGAAATGTCATGGCTAATTATAATGAACCTTTAGGCATCAAACATGGAAATCGGTTTATTGCGTTTTTTTTCACGTTAGCAACAAAAAGCATTATATTTACAAAGTTAACTCTTTAATTAATTGTTATTTACAGTCCCTGCAGGGCCATATTTTAATTAGCAGATTTTATTTCAATTTCAGCAATAAATCTCTGTTGTTAAACCTTAATTGTTGGAAACTTTAATAAAATAATTTTGAAAAATTAGATGGCCCTATTGATTAAATATGGGAATTACATGCCCACAGTCAGAGGTAATCTAAGATTAGCAATAGTAAGATTACATTATCTCATCTCATTTGAAGTATGTATTAAAGTTGATTTATGTACACTGCCATACTAATAGGGTAACACGAAAACTTTCATTATTAATTGTTGCAATATTTAATTCTTCTACTATATATATTTCACAAAAAATACTAAATTAATTAAATCATTCAATCAGCTCATTCAATAAATAATTTTTTATTCATTTATTCATACATCTTCTGTACCCGCTTATTCCTGAACTTTCCGGGGTCACAGGGGTCTGCTGGAGCCTATCCC
>JAOTQW010066406.1:3167-14277 GCA_026260075.1 Sisor rabdophorus
TGTATAAATAAATAAGTTTAGTGTTGGGTGTATAAATAAATAAGTTTAGTGTTGGGTGTATAAATAAATAAATAAATTTAGTGTTGGAGCACTTAAATAACTAACTAACTAAATAAATAAATATTTAAAATATCTTTTGTTAATGTAAAGCAGCTGTCCTTTCTTTTCTGGACTAAACAGACAACCTCACACACACACACACACAC
Organism: Sisor rabdophorus; assembly: GCA_026260075.1. Taxonomy (NCBI): domain Eukaryota; kingdom Metazoa; phylum Chordata; class Actinopteri; order Siluriformes; family Sisoridae; genus Sisor; species Sisor rabdophorus. The sequence goes on from JAOTQW010066406.1 coordinate 3,374, forward strand.
ACACACACAGTTTGTTTGTGCCTGAGGCAGTGATGCTTTAGCTTCTAAAATGATGTTTCTTTGTCTGCAGGAACAAAGCTGACGCTGTTTGATCAGAGTTCAATGTCTCACTGAATTTTTGCTGTGTGTGTATGTGTGTGATAATGTGTGTCTACTTGATCTATTTATATGTTACAATTTTTCACACCGTATGTACATTTTTGTGTGTGTGTTTTAGGTATTTTGGAGACGAAGCGGTTGGAGATTGTTCACAGTCAAGAGCCAATTAATCAGGACCTTGGCGGGGTGACGTATTACGCTGCTAACCTGCCGATATGGTGGCAGATTCCTCAGTATGTCCTCATTGGAATCAGTGAGATCTTTGCCAGTATCGCAGGTAAACACATACACACACACACACACACACACACACGGTAGTAGCTAGGAAAGGTTTTTTTTCATAGGAAAGGTTTTTTTGGGTAAAAGAAAAGCTTGAACTCTCACTCACTTCTCACCCTTTAACACCCTGCGCACACACACACTAACACACACAAACACAGTAAGATGCAACAAGTACAACAAGAAGTGGGCGCGCCTAAACAAGGCAATGAATGAGATGTGTTTGTGAAGCTTAAGGTAGTGGGGTGTTTGGGTCTGTGTATGTGTGTTTGTGTTTGCAAGCAGGTTGAAGTGTGTGTGTGTGTGTGTGTGTGTGAGAGAGCAGGTAGTTGATCAGCTATAAATAAAATCTGGAATTTTATCATTATTTTATCCTAACGACTCTGATAAATGAGTGTGTAGTGTCCTCACACTGCATAGTGTCGCACAGTCGAAGGTGAGCGTTTATCCGCACGGCTCAAACCAAACAGAGCTCATCGATCAGGAGCAGCGCTGTGTTATTACACGCTTACTCAGAGTACAGCTTCTCAGCCAGGTCACCGCCACAATCACACCTACAATTACCTACAATTACCCCTGTGTGTGTGCGTGTGTGTGCGTGTGTGTGCGTGTGTACATGCAGGCTTTGCTGTATTAATTATATCAAGTGGGTCAAGCTTCAGATTTATTTATCCAACATAGGTGAAACCTCATTGTTGATTATCTAACGTGGGTGTGGCTTTCCTTAGTAGTTATGTAAATATGTGGATCTTAAACCTCTCTTTAATAGTCATAAAAAGTGGGTGGAGCTTAAACCTTAAAGCCTTCATTCATTCATCTTTTATACCCGCTTATTTTCCAAGCTCAGGATCACAGGAGCCTATCCCAGTGCACATAGAGCAAGAGGCAGGGGGTACACCCTCGACAGTTTGCCAGTCTATCACAGGGCCACACTCATCTTTTTGTATAATATAGAATAGACGTGGTTTAACCTCCCTTAGTAATAATGTACAGGGGATGGGGCTTAAAGCCTAATTAATTGTTCATCATCACTTACTGTTGCGCATTAATCGCACAGCTGAAAATAGAAATATCTGTATTATAAAGTGGATTAACTTCGGTATGACTTTATTCCCTTTCTGTTTATTACCATCTATAAAAAAATCACTAATCAGCCCTTCCAGCCCTCTCACTAATTTATTTACCAACTAAAGCCTTCTGTGTTATTTATTCAATATTTGACTCTAAAGTTTTATTTCTTTGTTCTTATATTTTTTCTAATAATCAATAATATCTAAATAAATGAGGTTTTAAATAAATGACAGCCTTTAAGACTAAGCGCATGCATTTTGTGTGAATGGGATGTGGGCTGGGGCATTGCGCTGGGGCAGTGGGAGGCTTTAACTTGATCAAAATAGGTTAGGATATGCTCATCTAAACCCTTAGCTATAAATCCAAGCAGCATTTAATATTACACTGGCTAAAGATTTGAAAAATCTATTATTGAATAAAACTAGCAGCGTGACTGAGTTAGTTAGCAATCAGCAAGCGGGAGAGTGTTTGAGCTTACAATTTCAGAGGCAAACACTAGCATGTCATTATGCAGAGGTCTCCTGCAGAATGCAAATAAAAGTCGTATAATAATGAGGAGCCTCAGCACTGGCGGGGAAACACAGCAGGAGTTTCGTAAAAGAAGTGACGGATCCCGACCCGATTCTGTAGTAATAAATCCCTTCTAATGGAGTCCACTGTCTGAAATCTGTTACACAACAGCAGGCTTTCTATATACGGACTGTACACACACACACACACACACACACACACACACACACACGCATCCTGCAGATATTGTGTACTGAGAACTAGCGAAACACTCAATTAAATTTTTTTGTGAGGGTGGATGGAGCTTAAAAACCCACTTTTCAGTTGACTAGGTAAAATTGGTGAAGCTTAAAATGCCCTTAGTGAATTGTGTAAAGTGGGTGAAGCTTAAAGTCACATTTATGGTAATTTAAAGGGTGGTGCTTAAAACATCATTGATTAATTATGTAAAATGGGCGAAAGCTGATTTTTTAGTTGCCGGAGCTTTTATCTATTGACTATATACAACAACCCCTCCTCTCACACACACCTACATACAGGCGCACACATGGACAGCCTCCCTGTGGATCTTGTTCTAAGGGCTATCGGGTCTAAATAAATTATGTTATAAAAGAATTAAATGTCTTAAAAATTGAAGATGAATATTTAATATATCTGAGGGTTATTCCGCTGAATGACTCTGTGTTTCCGCCTCTGCGCTATTACGCAAATTTATTTGTGGCCGCCACAATCGCTCCTGCAGCCACATATGCCTAAATAAAGTAATAATTCAATCTGAAACAGCTGGTGTGTGAGACAGGGCGGAGTCCTCCAGCATGATGAATGTTCTGCTGCGATGGTGTGAAATCGATCTCAGTGATGGAGAGAGAGGAGCAGCTGACGATGGCCCTCCTGATGAGATGTTTATATTCATATCACAACGACACCAATGTATCCTAACACTTGTTTATTTCTCATTTACTTCCTGTTTTACTCTGTCGTGGCCACACCCCCTTACCCCTAATCCCGTATGTCCCTGAATCAAGGCTGAGACGCTGTGGCCCCTGCCTCTCTCTCTCTCGGTCCAAATATTTGCAAGGTAAGGTAGGGAAAGGCTGGAAAGGAAAAAAGGAAAGAAAAGTAAAGGAATAAAAGGGGTAGAAAACGGACAGGAAAAGAAAGGAAAGGAGAAGGGAAAAGAAAAGAGAAGAAATAGAAGGAAAAAAAAGGAAATAAAAGGTAGGGGGAAAAAATTAATGGAAGGAAAGGTTTGGAAATGAAATGAAAGGAAAGGCAAGAAAAGAAGAAGAGAAGAAAATGGAAGGACAGGAAATAGGAAAAGAGGAAAGGAAAGTAGAGAAAAGAAGAAGGGAAAAATAAAAGAATTGGAAATAAGAAAGAAATGTAATTTAAAAAGATAAAGAAAAGAAGGAGGAAGTAGAAATAAACTCACTCTAGGCATGTCATTAATTTTGGTGTCTGCCAAATGCTGCAAATGTAATTCTGTGTGTGTGTGTGTGTGTGTGTGTTTAGGGTTGGAGTTTGCGTACTCAGCAGCCCCCCGCTCTATGCAGAGTGCTATAATGGGTCTGTTCTTCTTCTTCTCTGGTATCGGGTCGTTCGTGGGCTCTGGCCTGCTTGCCCTTGTTGCTCTCAAACCCATCGGTTGGATGTCCTCACACAAAGACTTTGGTAAGAACACCAGTGAGTGTGTGTAAGTGTGTGAGTGTATGAGTGTGTGTTTGTGTGTGTTCCAAAAATGTTAACATATCAAACATTGTACAAATGTCTTACCAAGGAGACAAGGCCAAATGGCAGATTTTGGAGAGTGACCCCCCTCCACACACACACTGACACACACACAACTGTGTCTGTAAGTTCTGATTGCACAGACTTATGCTCTTTGAGCACAGTATGCCTCAGGGCTACACACACACACACACACACACACACACACAAGGCTATCCTTCATACACTATTTATTTCTTTTTAACACATACACACTCTCATGTTCTATTTGCCCTCTACTGTTTTTTCTCTCTGTCACTCATTCTCTCTCTTTTTCTCATTTATTTTCTCTCTCTCTCTCTCTCTTTTGTTCATTTTTTCTTCTTTTACTTATCCTCTCTCTCTATCTCTCTCTTTTGTTCAGTTTTTCTTCTTTTACTTATCCACTCTCTCTCTCTCTATTTCTCTCTCTCTCTCTTTCACTTATTTTCTCGTTCGCCCTCTCTCTCTCATATCCCCCAGTCTTTGAGTTTTTCCCTCTTAGGTTGTTGCCTCATGTATTTTGGCAGAGTTTTAACTTGATGCTTAGCATGTTGGATGTAGTGCAGCATAGCGTAGCATTTATAGGAACTTATCAGCGGAGAAACGCCTCTGAGATAATAACACACCACCGCTCGCTCTGACTTCACAGTCAGTTCCGGAGCCGGTAGCCAATTTTAAGTAGCTATTGCCGCCATAGCTCCATTAATCACGCGCTTACACGTGGTGTGCTAGGCAAAAGCCAAGCTAGCGCAAATCCCCAAGTATTTTTTCTCTCTCTGTCTTCACTCTGTCTCTCGCTCGCTAAAGCGAATCCACAGATAGGGAAACTTCCTGTTTTTTTTTTATCTCACCTGCTTGGTATAATCCTGCTTTACTCTCCACTCCAGCAGGCCGGAAATATTTAATAACTGCAGCTGCTGTGGTTACTGAAAATCTGAGGTAAAAAATCCAAACCCTGGGATAAAAATTTGAGTATTAATTATTATATCATTAATATATCCTGCACAGATGCCCGCTAGCTAATCAAACCCGCTAGCTAATCACTTTACATAATGTTTACAAAGAATTTCATTTTTTAATGTCGTAGATTTTGAACAAAAACATTTTTTAAAGTTATCCTTTTGTTAAGCACAAATGTATTGGTACCCCTTAAATGTACATGCTGCATATGGTGGGGTATAAAACCTGTAGCCTAGATTGTAAATTGTTACATAAAGTGGGTGGAGTTTAAGTAGTAGGTTATTCAGTGGGTGGGGCTTAAATCAAATTTAATTTTAGGGTCAAGTGGGCAGGACATAACATTTAATAATTTATTCGGTGGGTGGAGCTTAAATGTCATTTCTTGTAGCTATAAGTAAATGGAGCTTAAAGTTTAATAGTTTATTCTATGGGTGGAGATGAAATGTAATTTTTATTGGTGCAAAGTGGGTGGAGCTTACTGTATTATTTCTACTGCCTGACTGCATTATACAGGTGGCAATTAGAACCAAAGTAGCTATGTTTTTTTTTGGACTTGTTGCCGCTGGCTAACCCATGAACCTCATTACCTTGTGCTGGTTTTCACCTCTCTGAGTGACTAATGAACTCTCGTGACTTTTTCAGCTGAGCATCACTCCTCCTAAAACGCTTCCATATTCAGAGAGTGATGAAAATATATCCACAAGATTCATTATTTAAAGCCAGTCATTTGTTCGTGTTCAGGATCGATAGCAACATCAATAATTCTGCGTCCAACTTGTGAGTCCATGCGACAGTAACAAATTTCTTCAACTTAAAAAAAATCTTTAGCTGAGTTTTGCTATGCTTTATGCTATTTATCTTTAAAAATCCAGCTATGGGTTTTTTCGCTGACAGTAATCGGATTTTATGCATTTTTTTCATTTTGTACAGATTATGGCAGGGATGGAGTGAAGGGGTAATAATATGTGTCTTTTTAAACATAATAAATCTCATGTGAACGCTGCCTAGTATTCTGCACCAGACACCGACTCTCCAGCCAACAAGACTCTCTTAGGGGGAATGAAAAATCAAATAATCACCTTTAAGACAGGGAATAATAGACTTTTATACCATAAGAGTCCAAAGGGGGCACTTACCTTTGATCGATGTGTCTCCAGTGTGATGGCTTCAACAAAGCTTGGTTTTGCTTCTTGTCACCAATCCTTTTCATGTGCATAGGTAACTTTTTTCCTTTATATCTTACGCTTTATCTTTCCTCAATGTATTATAGACTTTTTGCCCACTCTGTTATCTTAATGTACGCACCGAACTCCCACAAAAACCTTTTGACAACCTAAACTAGACCTCCATCAGCTAGGATTCGCCAGCTTGGCTCGACCTGTCTGGACTTGTGGAGGTCATCAAAAAGGCCTGGATCTTCTGTGGAAAGTGAGAATCAGGTCTATTTTTTTGGGCTCATTTTTATGCTAGTCTTAATAGATGAGCTAAAAAGTCATGCCAGGGTGAGCAGACGTCCTCTTTTTTCCAGAAATGACCCCTTTTTTAGGCCTAAAATATCTTTCCAGCTGGCATTTGGTTGACTCCTGTAATGTCAGGAGGATACCAAACAGGTAAATTTTATTGGGTTTTTTTTCTCTGTGCACTGACTAATAGACAACATTTTTGGCTTAATTTCTGTAATTCAATACCTGTTTCCATGTAGCCAACAGCCTAAATCATAAATTTATTTTGGGATTTAGCAAATGTCTCTATCCAGAACATTTATCTAATTTTCAAATCAGTCAAGCAGATGGAGCTTAAGAGCTTTGCTCAGGGCCCCAGCAGTGGCAGCTTGATACTGCATTTTCCACTAAGTCGGTGGTAGTCTTAGTGGTTAAGGCTCTTGGTTATTGTGTGGAAGTTCTGGGTTCTACAGCATTGCCAAACCTTCTTTATTGCTTGGCCCTTAAGCTGACCTAGGGGTCAACCACTGGGTCTAAGGGTGCTTTTATTTACTGAAGACATGTTTCCTACATGTCTGAGAAGATCAATAAATTTTCCAGAATTTTTTTCTTTCTTGCTGCAACAGCCGCCTTGATTCGGCAGTGGTAGAGATGTGGAGTTTGTGGGTAATTTAGCTAACATGCGTGACACCACTCCTTTTATCCAGATGAATGGGCGGGCATTCAGCTTGCCTCTCGCTCAGACAGACCTACGATTAAACTCCTACTTTGCTTCTTGTTATGTAAAATCCACTTCCGCTGACTCGCTCTGTCTGTGGTTTAAAGTAGAAGAAGCTTCCATAAGTCAGTTATCACAAAAATAAACACAGGAACCATGTTGTAAAATATGACTAACAATAACATACTAAATTAACTGGTTTATAAAAAAAGGCCACTGCAGTGCTGAGAAATCTTTTTGTATGAAGGTTTTCAAAGGTAGCCATAGAGATTAGAGAAGTAACGGGATGTAGGTATCTTAACCCACCCTTTAAAGATAACTTCAAGACCATGAACATAGCACAAGATGCAAGTTATTTAATAAGGTTATTAAACAGGAGGCCGAATTGGACAAAAAAGTGCAGTTACCGTCTGGAATTGAAATGAACCCATGTAATGTAATGCAAGCCATGCAAGTCCACACCAAAATGCATCCACCACTATGCGTTCAAAGAACACTTTACATCACTTTGGTGGAAATTTCACTTCAAGTTCTTTGCAAATCCGGAAAGGCATTAGAAAAGAAGAAAAGTAATACCAGTGATGCAAATATCAGAGAAAATTTTTAATAGAATAAGAGTGAGATTTCTTTTGAAACATTTCTAAGGTTAGTTAGTAGGGTTTTGGTGGGGTCAAGGGTTCAGGGGTGGGGTCAAGGGTTAGGTTTATCTTAATAGCTATGGTGAGGATTAGCTTATTGGCTGTATGTTTCATTGCTATGGGTTGGGTTAGCTTAATAGTTATAGTTAGCATTTGTTTAATGGCTAGGGTTAGGGTTGGCTTAATGGTTATAGTTAGCGTTAGTTAGCTGGCTAGGATTAGGGTTACCTTGATGGCTTTTTTTTAATGTATTTTATGTACAGTCGTCTTTACCAGGCCAGTCTCTGAAACCGATATGCCCACAGACCAAACTTAAGAATCTTCGGCACTTAGTGGAGCCCACTGATCCTGCATGATTCTTGGAATTATTGAATTTGGGGCTGCTTTTTATCTTTTGTTATTTATTTCAGACTTTGATGTACGAATTCTTAATTTGATCACAAATGAGTTTTTCGGACTCTATAGACTCGCTTTTGTATTAGACTTGTTTTTGTTATCGTTTCTTGTTGCCTTGCGCACAATGAAGTTTTACAGAAATGTGTAATTTTCAGTGCAATTCTCTTGACAGCAACCAGCGACTCATTAAACTCCAGAACCACTTTATTGTTTTAAAAACGAAGCCGTTAATATGCCATGTGTTTATAGAGAAAGCTACTCTCTGAACAGCTGGCTGGCTGATTTTGTAGCGAGAGAACACATAATTATACATGACAGCAGTGTTTAACTTTGTAAAGCCAAACATATTGTCGTGAAAGTGCAATGAAGCTAGTGGGGAAAAAAGGTGTGGAGAAATAACCCTAGGTAACTGTAGTGCAAGTTTTACATGCTGGAGGGATTTATGGATGAACAGATGGATGATTTCTGGTGGATGTATCTTGGATGGTGAAATGGATTTATGAATTAATCGATTTCTGGTAAGATGAATCAATTCAGTTGGGAATGGTTTGGTGGACAGGTTGATTCATAGATGAGTGGACGAATGGATGATTGAATAAGAAGTTTTTTATATGAGCGTATTCACAGATGGACAGATTGAAATGTAGGGGATGGATTTATGGGTTGGTGTTCGAGTAGGTCCATGGATTTACGGGTGAATAGACACCCAGAGATATGTGTGGATAGGTTGAATGGATGGATTAATGGATAGGTGGAAGGGTAAGTGAATGTATTAATGGATAGGTGGAAGGGTAAGTGAATGGATTAATCGATAGGTGGAAGGGTAAGTGGATGGATTAATAGTTAGGTGGATGGGTAGGTGGATGGATTAGTGGATAGGTGAAAGGGCAAGTAGATGGATTACTGGATAGGAGAAGAGATAAGTGAATGGATTAATGAATATATAAGTGGATTGATATGTAGGGGATGATTTATGGCTTGGTGTTTTATAGTTTTATAGATAAATAGTCCATTTTTGGGATAGGTTTGCCTATGTGTGGATAGGTTGAATAGATGGATTAATGGATTGGTAGAAGTGGATAGTTCTATGGATGAGTGAGTAAATGTAGGCCTATGGGGATGAAATCATGATTAGCTGGAGAGGTGGCTGAATGGATTTATCGGTTACTAGGTAGGGGATGGATGGATGGGGTTGTATATAAAATGTAATGTAAAATGCTTGTAGATGGATAGAAGAAATTCATTTATTTATTCATTTATCTTCTATACCCGCTTATTGCTGAACTCGGGGTCACAAGGGTCTGCTGGAGCATATCCCAGCGCACATAGGGCGAGAGGCAGGAGATCCTAATCCATCGCAGGGCCACACAAACACACACACACATTCACTTCTTTTTTAGAGTCACATTCACTTCTTTTTTAGAGTTTTTTAGAGCAATTTAGAGTCACCAATCAACCTAATGCACATGTTTTTAGACTGTGGGAGGAAACCGGAGTGCCCAGAGAAAACCCACACAAGCACGAGAAGAACATGCAAACTCCGCACAGAAACACCCCAAGCCGGGTTATGAACCAATGACCTCGTTGTGTGGCGACCCCGCTAACCACTATGCCACCGCGCTGCCAATTTGAGAAATTGTAATGTGTAAATAAATACATTTCTAGATGTATGATGATTTATAAAAGGGTAAGTGAATGAATTAGTGAATGAAATAATGAGTAGGTGAAAAGGTAAGTGGATGGATTAATAGGTAGGTGAAAGGGTAAGTGGATGAATTAATGGATAGGAGGAAGGGTAAGTGGATAAATTTGTGTATCTGTAACTGAATGGTTTTGTGAATGGATTTAAGGAAAAGTGTCTAGGTAAGTGGATTTGTGGCTGGTTGGAAAGCTGGTAAAATGGATGTATAAATAGTTAGAATAGATGTGGAAACGGATGGAGATTTGTGGATAACAAAGGGTTTACTAACCTACTTGTTTCCCAACTAGCCACTACTTATTAACTGAATCAAGTGTTTAGTCTGAAGCCCAATGAAGTTATTCTTCTTTATCCCACACTCATCTGCAATTGTAATTTGCCACCTGAAAACTAGCATGATACAGGAACCCAAAGAGCGTGGGTTGCCACATCCCTGGTATAAAAGATGGGTTGTTGGGTGACTGGATGGTCTGGTGGGTGGATGGATTTACTTTGATAATGGATGTGAAGCTCAGAGTTTCTGTTTGATCTAAAAATCTCTGTAAAGCTCAGATTTATAATTTACAAACTGCTTTAATGCAGTAAAACTAATCAGGAAGGCAAAGTTAGGCTAAACTGTAAATTCTACTGATAATGTAGATGTGAGTAGTGTCTACCTCGTTCACATTCGGTTGTTTTCTCTGTCTCAACTTGCTGATCTTCTGACCGAGGTGTATGGGGTGTGTGTGTCTGTGTGTGTCTGTGTGTTTCTGTGTGTATCTCTCTAGGCTGTTATCGATTACAGATGCACAAACTCATGCCTGCAGGCTTACACTCTTCCTACTGAGTATACTACTTTCCCGCTCCTCCAATCACAAAGCACCATAAGGAACACAAACATAAATACACACACTATGAGCTTGCTGGTACTTCACTGCTGTTTCACTCGATTGCCCACTGAGAGAGAGGGAGAAGGGGGGGGCAGAGAGGAAGACAGATTGGTCTGAAGGTTGTGCAGATTACTGTATGTGCCAAAGGGACTTGAACACTCCATCATTCCAAAAAAAAAGGGAGATAAAGTGGAGGAAGATTATCTGGAGGAAGATGGCAGGAGAGGGACATTGATTCGAGAAGAAAAGACAAGTTTATTATTTTCATCAAAGTAGATAATGAAGATGAAGCAGGTTGTCATGTTTTCATCCAATGTGTGTTTAATGTTGAGTAGAGTCCTACATGGAGAACTCATTCATAATCTATGAATAGAAAGAAGATCTTAAAACTCCATGTGACCAGGGACATATAAATATATTTCATTCATTCATTCATCTTCTATACCCGCTTATTCCCGAACTCTGGGTCACGGG
>JAOTQW010066425.1:0-14274 GCA_026260075.1 Sisor rabdophorus
CTATCTATCTATCTATCTATCTATCTATCTATCTATCTATCTATCTATCTATCACTGTCTGTATCTTTGTTTTACTTACATTCACGCATTACTTACATTCACCCACCCAGACACACACCCACACTCGTGCTCTAGGACTGTCAGTTAATGTCTGTTAATGATAGTCACAGTCAGTGGGAGTGTGATGATACTGCGACTGATAAAAGGACTTTGTGTGTGTGTTAGCATCAAAATGCTGTGACTTGAACTAGCTTCACTGCACACGAGTCCTTAGTAAACAACAGACTTGCATGATTGGTGCTGACTGGTGTTCTGCTCAACGAATCCCTGAACATTTTGCAACCCTAGCAGCAGCAGTGTGTGTGTGTGTGTGTGTGTGAGTGTGTGTGTGTGTGTGTTTAAAAGAGAGTCTAACACAACAAGAGCACAGTCGCATGCCAGATTAACCTACAAAGCAAAAATTGTGAGTGCGGTCATCATTGGCTTATTTGTGCTCCGACTCAGCGATATTTTTGATTCCAAGTAAAGAACCAACACTGAATTGACAAATTTTCCAGCTCAGGTTAATGTGTTAAGGTTGCTCCTTTTTTTCAGCTTTGACCCTATTTAATAACTGAAGCATGTGTACAGAAAATACATTTAAAAATCAAACTGTAAAATCTGAATCAGTGAAAAAAGCTTTGAAGTTTTCTCTTGGTTTGAACCAAACCAAATGGTTTGATGCCAAAATAAAGTCTGTGCTTTTTATTATATTTCTTCAGCATGTGTGTGTGTGTGTGTGTGTGTGTGTGAGTGTACATTAATGCTTCTTTTTTTCATTGTGCGTTTGATTTATTAAGTTACTTCAGACTTCTGTCACCTTGTATGTCCCTCGACAGACACGCGATGGAATCTGGCAACTCTCTGGATCAAGCTGGAGGCAAAACTCCATCTCCTGCATTTGCCTAGATTTAAACCTAAGCCACCCTATTCCCACCTACTTTATATAAAATTCTATATATGAGAGTTAATTTGGCAGTTGGCAGATACACTTATCCAGAGCGACTCATATATCTGTCATTCTTTAATCTAGTTAAGGATTAATGGCCCGCCAGTGGTGCTAGGAATTGAATACACAACCTTCAACTCTGTCCAACAATTTTTTACACCTATTATGCAATTCATAACACAAACACCCTGGTCAGGTCACCAGTCCATTATAGGGCCACATTCACACATGGCCAATTTAGCATCAACTATCAACTTATTGTACATGTTTTTGGACTCTGGAAGGAAACCAGACAACATAGAGCAAACACACTCAAGTGCATGGAGAACATGTAAACTCTGCAAAGAAAGACCTCTGGTATCAAACCTGAGCCAAATGTATTATTATCTAAGCCACCGTGCTAACCAACAAAGTCTTCCACTGCATTATTATTATTTAGCTATGGTATTGTTGCAAAAGATTTAAATGTAACTACAACACCCAATGTAACTATAAATAGATGAAAAATGGTTTTGTTTTGTATAATTAGAAATTGGTAGTTATGGAAAAGCATATTTATTAGGTGGTGATTCAAACTTTTTGAATGTTCTGGTAACAGGAACAGGGTATTTGGGCAAAGCTTAAAATATAATGTTTCTGGCAGAAGTCCTGATGCAGAGCGGCATATATTTATCCATCCAAGAAGGTGGCGGTTCAAAAAATACATACTATTCAATATCAAGATCAGGTAATTAAAAAAACACAACAGGTATACAATTATATGCTGTATAAATATTTTAATAACCAAGAAACAAATTAAAGCTTTCAGAAATAAAATTGAAAAGGCTTTAATCTGCGTACACATTAATATGCTTTTTAGTCATGTCATTCAATGACGTGTAAGATAATTATTTATTATTTGTTGTATAAATTAAATAAATTAACGGTGTTGAGGCACAACAACTTATTTTTGAAAAGGTGCACTGGCAACTTACCCAACTTTTTAATGATTTACACACACTACAAAACCGATTAACTTTACTCTACTGTTAACTGTAGCTTTCCCCTCCAGTACAAAGAGACATGGACAGTTTTCAGGTCCCATTAAAAGTGAGCAAGCGCTCAGAACGAAACCAACTTTAAAATATGACTAAATAACAAAGTCGCATTGTAAAGGTGCCTGGAGAAACATTGCACCCTTGTAGAGCCCTACTCTCATCATACGAAAAAATTCCAATGAGAAGCTGACCACCGTAGATATAACTAGCAACAGTACATGTGGTGGAGCTATTACGGTACGCTGCTCGTGGGGAAGGTAATTAAATCTACGCAGACTCTGGCACACATCACAGTTTTATTGCCAGCCTTGACTTTGGGTTGAGTACAGAATCTGACACTAGGTTTTATATTTATTTGCCTGTTTTTTTTTTTTTTATAGTGCAATATATCCACAGCTTTGTTTAAATTCTTGCTCACAACTTAGCTTACAAACCATGACCAAGCAATAAAAAAAGCAAAAATCTATAGCTTTATAGATGCCCTTTTTTTATAATATTAGCAAACAGGGCTTACTGTAAGTCGGTAGGGGAAAATGGGAACACTAACAAAAAGGAAGTAATCTTGTTAATGACATTCGTGGGTTTTTTGTTGGCACTGCTTTTCCGTTTGATGGAGTGAGTGGACAAGCCAGAGTCCATGAGACGTGATATATGAGTCTGTCTTTAACTCCTGCAAGATTTTTTTTTCAGAGGGAAAACCCATTAGCTAGACTTTACAGAGCGTGTCATAAATTATGACACACAGGTTAAGCACTCTCAATTTACCAGTAGGTAATATACACTCACACAAATTAGCTTCCTCCTGCACATACCCAGACCAAGTAAATGAAAAAGCCCCTAAAATAAGAAAGTTAAAATTGTTTTGGGAAAAAGACCCTAATCAATCATTTTTGCTGTTATTTGTAAACATCTAAAATGGTAGCTGTATTTAAATTATTGAATGCTGATTAATGATTAATGAATCTGTTGTTCTCTACAAAGGAAACATGTTTATAAGACTAACATATTAATGACCTTTCTAACAGCAGGATTTGGTTCAGTTTACTTTAGGTTAGATTTAGTTTTCTGCATCACCATGAAAATGTCTACTTACTAATTATAACTCCATACTGGGCAGCGTGGTTGTGAAGTGGTTAGCATGTTCTCCCCGTGCTCTAAACATGCACATTAGGTTTAAGTTACCCATAGTTGTGTGTTTGTGTGTTGTTGTTCGTCTATGTGTGGCTCTGTGATGGACTGGCGACCTGTTCAGGGTGCACTCCTATGTAAGCTGGGATAGGCTCCAGCAGCCCCAGTGACTCTGAGCTGACATGAAAGAAATAATGAATTCCATAATTATGTGCCAAATGTCAAAGAATTTTCTTTATTACCATAAATAAAACATTTAGTCATAACCTCCACACCCATTTACGGAAACATTTCTCACAATTATGTGATTTTAGTCTTTAAATATATATATATATTTCTTAAAAAAATATATTTTCTCATGATTTCCAATTTTTTTTTACTTTTACTTGTTTTGACTATTTTTAAAATGTTATGAATTAATTTATTAATTAATTTATGAAATTGTAACGACTTTATTTTTGTAATTTTGACTTCACTTCACTATAATTTCTACTTTTCCTCTTGAAGATTTTTTTATTCTGGAAGTATTATGACTGTTCTCATTATTTCAACTTTATTCTTAAAGTGTTATTACTTTACGCCAAATTAAATAAGTATTTTAACAAAGCTATTTAAATTTATATCACAGTAACTCCACTGTAACCTACATAAAGCAAAAGCAAAAAAAATGAATTGTAGCTTATAATTCTTTACTAGATATTCATGAGTATCATGTTTCCAGTGTAAATGTTCTTGTGAATCTGTTTGTTTGTATGCATCCTGATAAATATGCCACTCTGCTTGCTTTATTAATTGAATAGTGAACAAAATCTGATGAAAAGAAGCAGTGACAAACATTGACAAATGTTTGTGTAAGACTTTAAATAGATTGTGTAAGAGATTATGATCTACACACATACACTCACACACATGCGTCTGCAAACACGAGCGTGTCCTTCGCATTAAGATAAATGCAGTTGGTTTCTGTTTTCTTTAAAGCATACAGATGAGCCAAACCCTGTGCTAGGTCCTCATCTCGGAAATTCTCTTTATTAATTTACTGCCAATTTAGAAACTTATTATTAAATTATTAGAGGGATCTTTAAGAAAAATACTGCCACATAAAGCTGAGCATTTCGGTAGTGGTTGAAATTATTACATTTACTCCCCTTATACTACTGGAATTTTCTGACCCAGAGTTGATCTGTAGATAGAGAGATGTACTACTGGAATTGAGGTACCTGGAATGGAGCGCATTTGTAAAATTGTAAAACTACTGCCATTTAGAGATGTTGAATGGATTCTATCTGTAAAGAAATAAATAGAGAGACATACGGAATTGTTAAACTGTTCATAACGTTAACAAACAAAAAATTTACGATCTATAGCTTTGTAGGTAGCCTGTTAATGCACATCTGGCATCTAAAGTTCCATTTCTATCTTAGCAAACTTTACAAATCTTTCCTCTGGCAATAAGGGCAAAAACGAACAAAGGAGGAAACCGATGTGTCAGAGCAAAACACTGCTACCAAAATGCTTAGCTACTTGCTCCCATTTTCTTCTGCAATTTACCATTTACAGTGTGTCCTTACAGCATTGATTGATTAGGAGCAAAGCAATAATTACAATTAGCATGTTTAAGCAATGCATCTCTATCTATACATTATAAATTATAAAGATCCTTAAAATGACACACTATTTGTACAATTGTTACAAATTGATTCAAATTGAACAGTCTGAAATCTTTTGGAAAAAAAAAAATATTTAAATGAGATTTACAAATTTACATCTGCAGTTTTGAATGCAGCAGGTGATCCACATGAACACATTGAAATCTTGATGTTAAAAAGGTTTGGCATGCGTATTTTTTATTTGACAAATTCTCCGGCTCCTGTTTTATTGCTGTTAGAAATGCAGAGCAATTGCCTTTCCAAACTAAATATGAGCATAAAGATGGAGTTAATAATTTATCAAACACTACCAAAAGAAAGAAAAACCTCATTATCATAAAAACTTTTTTAATAATCCAAGATGAGCGTGCAAACAAGTTTCTATTTTACACTCATTTTGTAAAGACTATCATTAGTGTCACTGACTCTGAAAAGATCTTATTTTGCTATCCTGGGCACATTTTTTGTCGTTTCTTGCTTTCTTTTATTCTCCGGTTGCAGCAAACGAAACTTCTGCGTCACTTTTCAAGCTTGATTTCCTTCCAGCCGAAGACTAATAATAACATGCTCATGGAAATTCTTGTGGTGATGGAGGAAAGGATACTTGAGACCTAGATACAGGTGACGTGGTGCAAAATAGAGCATTCATTCGGACAAGTCCTAGTTGTTGTGGCTTCAATGGTTCGAATAGAGACGAGTCAATTAGATGTAATGTCGCTTTATTCAGCATAAAACGTAGAGCTGAGAACAAACACAAGGACAATTTGCTAATTAATAATAATATTTTCTTTTCTTATTTAAAACTGATGGAATTTATTTTAAATGCTGCACTTTTAAAGTAATTAAAGTAGCATTAAGAAAAATAATAATGTTTCATGTACATTAGTTTGCATTTGTTTATCATCCAACTTCAAGTTGTTGTGCTGTTTTATCAACATGGTGGATGTAGTAGAACCAAAATATCATTCATTCTATTAATAATCATACTAAATAAAACATACTTTTTAAAATGTAGTGTACTGAGTTTTCTGGTTTTCTCCCACAGTCTAAAAACATGTACACTAGGTTGATTCTGCACATACTGTACACAACTTGGCCCTGCAAGACTGAAGACTCTTCAAGCGCCTTTAGCAGGTTAGATAAATAACGATCCTTTTACGTTGATGTATTACCGTTATACAACAACTGCCCCTGCTATCACTCGGGCCCATAGCTGTAATTAATCTAAAGTGTTGGCTCAATAAAACCGGCTTCAGACTTTAAACGTGAATTACACAACAGAATTGAACAATTTTAAAGCCCCAGATTGCTGACCTTAAGTGGTTTGTCTTTGTCCAGGAGAAAGGAGGACAAACTTTTGAAGCCTGTGTCTCTGATCCACCCGATGTAGTGGCTCAGAAAGTCACCTCTAGGTATTCTTAGGCATATTCGATTCATCTTACAAGGGAAACATTTAATTAATCTGAGCATGGTGGCAGACGCAATCGGCCTGGTGCCACTCGTGGAAGACTTATCTGTTTGGCACTGACTCACTAGTAAATAAGTGGAGCAGAATGTGATGTCTCTCAATAATCTAGCTTACATTGGCATTGTGTAATGGCCCAGTTATTCTGCTAGCCAGAGGAGCAAGTTTCAGAAAAAACATTAATGCATCTGTCGATGCCTAAATACAGACGTCCAAGTGGAACAGATCTTTCCTGCTTTCTTGATGACTACGTTAATACGAAGTGGGTCGTGCAGATGGACCTACACTTTTCTGCCTCACTAAGGCCATATGGACATGGAGAAAAAGGATGCACCAAGACAAACAGGTCGGCACCCCTGCCACTTGGACAATTAACGGAAAGTGGCTTCTTCGCCGCAGATGAACGCCTCTGAGCTGAAGCAAGGTGATGATGACAGATGATCGCTTTTATAAAGGCGTAAATATGAAGATGCCCTTCATCCCTGACGGCCTTTTCTATTCTGATTTTGCCCAGGAAACAATTAAAAACATCTTCAATGTTGAGATTTTCCGGCATGGACAGGCCACTTTTAAATCAAGCCAAACACTGACGGCTGTAATTTCGCCGCAGATTATCATGCCGTCCCGCTCTTGAGCTCGGGTGTGATGAGATGGAGTTCCATGATCTCCACCCGAGTCCTCCAGGCCCTTTCACAGCCAGAGCCGTCTCGGAGCTACTGAAGTGGAGCGGATGCTGGCATTGCCATCTGGAGCTCCCCTTCCGCACTGGGCATGCTGAGAGGGAGAAAAAAAGAACTTCAGTATGAAAAATGGCCTGCTCAGGCCTTCTCTTCATATTTTTTTAATCAAATCGGAAAAGCTTTATTTTATCAGTACTTTAAAGAGCTGGATGGCCCTCTTCAACTTCCTAAATGCGGATGATGTCTGTTGACTTATCGCTTCATGCATTTTGTGCAACACTGAATTGACCGAATCTGCCACTTCTCACTTCTTATATTTATAAACTTTGAAATCATCTCTATTTGTACTGCGACTTTATTTTTTCAAAGACAACTTAATGAAATGATTTTTATTTTTCTAGAACAATGTTTACCATAAAAGTCAACTTTAAAGTCAACTGATTGAAAACTGTCCACTGGTTATGTTTTACTGTTACTGAAGTATAATTTAAATATTTTTAGGTGCTGTAGTAATCTTTAACTTTAACTTAACTAGTTACATTTTGTAAAAATTCTATATTCAGTAAAATTTCTATCAAAATAACTCAAGTCGCACAAACAGACTTTCTGTCAGTCAAAGTTATTATTTGAAATTTAGACGTGAAGCAAGCTTGCACACATAGAGAGCTACCTGGGTGTGACACACATACAGTGTGACGTGCAAGATTATAAACATCTTAACTTTTCAGATTAAACATTTTTAATATTGAAAAAAATATATATACTTTATACTTTATGATGTAAAACTTTCAGTTCTCCTTTTACTTTTCAGTGTTACTAAACACTTTTGTCAGACTCCTGACTTAGTCATTGGCCCAACAGTGGTGGCTTGGTGGTAGAGGGAATGGAACCCATCATTTTTTTACCCAGCATCTTTAGGACTAAGTTGCCACTTTCACCTAATCAGACTTAAAAACCTGGTTAATTGGTAGAGCAGGACAGAAGATAGATGTTTAATTTAGATGTCAGTCAGGGACTCGTCTTAAGGCCTGCTAAGTTCCCCCACTCAGTGAAGCACATGACTAAGGCCCTGAGCTTCTAAAAGGAAAATGAGAGAGATGTGCTAAAAAAAGCTTGGCACTCCATGACCCCCAGTCACCGCCTGCTTCAGACTAACAGAGCTGTTTATTGTCAGTCAGTTGACGAACAGCTGGAGACACATAACAAGAGACATACATCTGAGCGAATTCCTTTTTGGCTCTTTGTTAATTTGCTTCAAACTGCGAGAAGTGCTGATTAAATCAGTTAGACTCGGGCTGGAAAACCCTTTTTTATTTTTTCCCCATATGCCCTTCTGGCATGTTTGTTCTTTTTCTGATTCAGAATCTCGACATGTCTAATGGCCGGAAGAGTTAATAAGATAAAATTTCTTGCTTGTTGCTTTTTTATTTCAATGAAGATCAATTCAAGTTATAGTTTTTATTTCTTAAACAGGTTGCCTTTCCTTCGCTCACTCCTATGGGCAATCTAGAATCACCAATAAACCCAATGCACATGTTTCTGGACTGTGGAAAGAAACCAGACTACCCGGAGTTAACTCACGCAAGCAAGGGGAGAACATGCAAACTCTGCACAAATGGACCCCTTCCCTGGGGATCGAACACAGGAACTTCTTGCTTGACCATCTTCTTCTTCTTCTCCTTTCGGCTGCTCCCATTTAGGGGTCGCCACAGCAAATCACCTGTCTCCACCTAGTCCTATTCTTTATATCCTTCTCACTCACACCCACTAACTTCATGTGTTCATTTATCGCATCCGTATACCTCCTTTTTGGTCTTCCCCTTTGCCTTCTACCTGGTAGCTCTATTGCTAACATCTTCCTATCATGCTAACCACTATGCCACCGTGCCACACCTCAAAATATATATTTTTAATTTATATAAATATAGTTCATAAACATAACAGAAAGTAAAACAGATTTTTTATTAGAAATCTGGAACATAGAGTTTTCTGTTACAGACCAACCTGCCAAACAATGAGGAAAGGAAAAAATGACATTGCCCGACTACAACCAGAGTAAAACCTGGAGTACCCGGAGTAAAACCATGTAAGCAAAGGGAGAACATAAAAACTTCACACAAACCCTGCCCGGAGATTAAACGTGGACCTTCTTGCTGTGAGACAACAGTGCTAAACAGTAAGCCGCCAATAAAAACTCAAAAAAAGAGTTCAGATTAACTCCTATGAATCTGACTTTCAGCTCTGATTACTTTTGTTCGTTTTCCTGAAAAATCAAAGCATTATTGTCTGCATCGAGTTAAGCGTAGCATAATCGAGCGCAATAGGGCAACTAAATATTTATTTATTCATTCATTCGTTATTTATTTAATAATTAATTCATTCATCTTCTAACCCGCTTATTCCCCAACTCTTGGTCACAGGGGTCTGCTGGAGCCTATTCCAGTACACATAGGGTGAGACGCAGCGGTACACCCTTGTCAGGTTGCCAGCGCATCGCAGGCCCACACATAGAACAAACACACTAACATTCAGTCCTATGAGCAATTTACAATAACCAATCAACCAATCTACAATGCACATGTTTTTGGACTGTGGGAGGAAACAGGAGTACTCTGAGGAAACCTATGAATGTGCAGGGAGAACATGCAAACTCCGCACAGAAAGACTATGGAATTAAACCCATGACCTTCGTGCTGTGAGGCGAACGTGCTAACCACTACACCACCGCGCCGTACACAACTGAATTTATAGAATGCAATTTACAGATGTTGTTTATTTTTTCATGTGGAACAGCTGCGTCTCTTTCAGGATAATCCTATCAGGGATGCCCTTCGCATTGGCAATGCTGAACCCGTGACAAACTGAAATGAATAATCTGCAGATGCTTATAATGATGCTTTCAATAATTTTTCCAGAGATAAAATTTAAATTTATTGCCAAGCAGCAGTCAAAACAGTCATCAGATGTAATGTGTGTGTTTGGAAATGTGCAAGACCTCAGCGATCCTGTTTATTTCTTCTTGCTTTGGATTATCATTCTACAGTCCTGTCGACATCCTTGTCATCTATGACTAACGAACTGAAATTGATAAGTGATCAATGTCAATGCGCTTACCAATTTGTAGCGCACAAGCAATTCGTTATTCCTTTCTTCGCTGTCATTAAGGCTTGCGTTTGCATCGACAGGGTGGACAGAACTGTAAGTAAGCAGCCACGAATGTACTGATGTCAACGTCACCGCTAGTCAAACTGATGTTGTATTTTTACATTATGGATAAGACTTACATCAGAGAGTAATTTGTTCCCAAAATCTGCTTGTCAGATTGTCACACTGTAGAATCTCAGTTGCTATCATTTCAGACTGTATGCTAGTCAAGATATGCCAAAAACAAACGTACGCCAGAAGACTCATCCAGAGTATTATGTCATTGATCCATGATACGCTCAGTCGCCTCAGTACCATTCTCTTGCTAAACAATAGCTAAAAGCAAACAGCGACAACATGTCATTTTTGTTTCAGAACTACAGTTTCCCTTCTTGCTGTTCTGTCCACAGGACCCATTTCCACAACTCCCCTAACCCTGAAATTGTTGTGCTAATTGCGTGATCAGGTTTGTGCTTCCATACTGCAAAAAAGTGTTTAAAATCTTCTAAAATTGCCAGAATGTAATTGAAGTAAAAAACTGTCTCACACAAAGAACTTAGATTTATTCTAGTTATTTAGCAATTAATTAATTAAACTCTCAACATTTTGCTGATCAATCTCCAACACCATTTATCTGCCAGCGGTGGAGCTCTTAAAACGGCTTTCCTAACACCTAACCTCTGGTTGTACTAAAAAAATAAATATGATTTAGGACATCTTTTAAATACCAGAAATTTTATGTGCATAATAAATGTTTTACTGTGGTCACTTGGTGGTGCTGGGAATGAAATCTACAATGTTCTGGTTAGCAGTCCAATACTTTAATTACTGCTCTACTACATATACTCTATACATATTCCCTGGGTTCAAGCCACGCCACAGCCAAAACTGGCATTGTTTGGTACTTGAGCAGAATCATTAACCCCTCCTGCTCCAAGGCTGCTGCATCATACTTTAATGGGATATGCAAGGAAAAACAGTTCACTATATGTTGTGGAGTGTGTAATCATGGATGGGAAAAATTACTTTCGTATTCATCTGTTTATTATTTTTAGAAAAGATGCAACATCTGTTTTGCTGTAGACAACTTTGTGAACATGCTGTTATTCTATATACAGTAAGCTTTTAAAAACCTTCAAATTTGATTTATTTTAGCTAGTTTTTTTTGGTATCCCAAAATATTGTGCTCCAAATTAGTTCTAGAACATTGCTTTTGATACCAGTGTAAAGTCCTCTACTGACCCAAATTAAGTTAAAATTATTGATTAAAGAAATGGCTGCCGTGTGAAGATGATCTTCATAGTATAGAGCACAGGTGTGGGTTCTGGCAGACAAGATCTGCGTTGCACAGATAACAAAGAAATTTTCTCATATTAACATCCTGGATTACAGTTTTATTAGAGAACACGCCTCAGAGTCTGCTTCTGATATGAAAACAAGGCCAATTTTTTGTAGCATCTCTTTTGATACGTAGCAGAGCAGAGTTTGAATAAATCATGGGCAGCATATGGATGAAGCCGAACCCTTCATTATGTGAGCGTTTCATCTCTGCATGTGGGAGGGTTTTAGTTCAGGCTCAAGCGCTTACCAACCAGCCATGGACTTTTTTAAATATTGGTGCACCAATTTTTTTTTTCTAAATCTAAAAAAAACTCTACATTTAGATCCCTAAAACATAGAATTGATTGTTTAATAAAAATGATCAATTATTCAGCTCAGAAACAAACTTTTTTGTCCCCAACCCCTTTCTATTTCCCTGATCAACCCTTTAATCATGTGTATCACCATACTACGACTTGCTTTTCTGCAGACAAACTCGTCTGTAGTAATCAAACCTTGAATAAAGATTTGTTTGATTCAGTCAGGCAGGCTCCATGCAGAATTCAAAAGTTAACCCAAATTTTCAAAATATAAATATAGCAAAATAACATTTTTATGCCACAATTATTTTTTTATGATAGAGGAGGAAAATGCAATTCAAAGATGTTTTTGCATAAACACGTTTAAGATTTTTTGTCATTTTTAAGGTTCTTCAGATTTTTAAGATCTGAAGGGAAAGAAGAAAAAAAACCCACAAACAGACAGATTGACTGAAAGAAATGAAAAAAAAAAACCAGAGAGAAATAACAGGCATAGAGGAAAAAAACTACACAGACTAAAATAATCTAAAGTATAGATTAAGTGCCAAAAATCTACAACAAACTAAAAGGAAGATGAAAAGAAGGAACAAAGATGAAATGACAAACCCAGGCAGAGTTAATAGAGAAGGCCTTCCTAATACAATATACAGCATTCTGCAAATGCCCCTATCCAGAGTCACCTTTATCCAAAGGAAGAGAAGGGAGAAAAGGGAAGGAAAGGAAATTAGAAGGATTACACTATGTTAATAACTAAAAAGGGGTTTGAGTTTAAAAGGCAACATATAATGTCAAATAGGGACCTTAAAAATAAAATAAATCTAATGTCTGAGCTTAAAAACTAGGTAAATGATAGTCGATATTACAGTAAATTAATACTTATTATTGCCTCTAAAAAGGCACTTATAAATATAAAATAATAATAAAAACACGACTGACCTTAAACCCAAAACCTAGTCTACTACACTCTTTTGCACTTGATTTTTTTTAAGCTTGTTTTATGTATTTTATTTAAATGTTAATTTAATATTGGTGAAAATTATTATTTAGACCTCTGCTATATCCGGGTCCAGTCTATGCAATCCTACGGTGCTCAACAGCGACACTAGTGTTCAAAAAGTTACACGATAACGTTTTGCTTTTGGCTTTCTACTATAACCGCGTATTCTTGATAAATGCTAAGTGAACGTTATAATACATCTCTAATGTATCCCGTCAGCGTGCTTTTACAAATTTGTTATCTAATATCGCAGTAAAATCTGATTTATAAATTATAGCATTTGTTACTATTCTGGGCTTTGTGTATACAAAATACCCCCAAAATACCCTCTTTCGCGCCTAACGAATCAAATTCGCCCGATTGAATCGTATTACAGAGTCAAACAGGAACCGAGTCTTCCAATCAAATCACTTGTATCTAGATTAAGGCTGGAGCAGCAGGACACCAGCGCGCACACAGTCTTACATGCATCTACACTATACGCACACAAACACACACACACACACACACACACACACACAAACACACACTCGCGCGCACGCAGGAACGAACAGCCGGGCGCGTTTCGGCGCTATGCTGCCGCTGCGCCGGAGAGCGACATCGCACAACAGACGACTTTTTTTCTTTCGTCCTTTTTTTTCTTTTATCTTACATCTACATTGTGGATAAAACTGAAATATGTACGTTTTACGAAGAGGGGAATCACAGGAGGGCGTACGCTGCACGCAACCCACGCCAAAACGCGTGAAAAGACTTTACAGAAGATCTAAATAAATAAATCTACTTTACTGGATGGTATTCCACAACGACATCCTCAAACTCCCGACATGATGTGCGCAGAAAAATCCTCATCCTAACCTGCTCCTGAACATTTCCCTAATCGTGGATAAAACCTGCAATGTGTGTGTGTGCACGCGCACGGCTGTGTATATATATAGTGCGTGTTTATTTAATTGACGGCATCCTTATTTCTGGAGAGAAAAAAAGACACATAGAAGCTTGCTGCAGGTTGAAAAATCCTTCCTTTCTTCAGGTAACAACATTTAATGTCTCCTTTTTAAAATTGATTCTTAATGTAATTGTTTTACTTATCCATTGATTTGCCTTGGAACTTTAATTTACATCAAAGTTATACTTAATGTTAAGTCTTTCTATTCCAAACACCCGGTCAAGTTCGATTCAGTTAAAGCTGAGTTCAAGCACTTGCCTCGTTTTAAAAGCTTTGGATGTAACACTGATAATCAGACTGCAACTCCATCAGCCTGTAATTCAGTCTTATGCTTACAGGATAAGGGTTCAACTCCTTGTATAAACTGATGAGCCTATAGGCACAGCAAAATTCATTGAAGAGGGGGGAAATTGTGTCTGGAAAAGAAAGAAAAAAAGACCATTGCACATTTTTCGCCAGTATGCATGATATTATTGCATATTGTTGTATACATGCATTTCAGTAAGCATTCATGCATGTATGTTTATTAATAAACCCTACATTCATTCATTCATTCATTCATCTTCTATACCCGCTTATTCCCAAATCCGGGGTCAC
>JAOTQW010066432.1:0-14272 GCA_026260075.1 Sisor rabdophorus
TTGAGGTAGGTAAGTGAGTTTGTGTGTGTGTGATTGTTTGTCTATGTGTGTGATTATTTGTCTATGTGTTTACTTGTGATGGACTGGCAACCTGTCCAGGGCATACAGGCCTCTCTTCCTATGTGCACTCGACAGTCACCCAGAGTTAGGGAATACATGGATATAGATGAATGTTAGCAGCAGAACTTTAACATGTCAACATCCTGCAATTTGCTTAAACAGATGCTCGATAGGATTAAGAATTTGAAGGACAAGTCAACCATTCCCAGCTCATTTTTGCAACTTACTCTGCTGAAAGAGGCCACAGCTATTAGAAAATATAGCTTCCATGAAAGGTCTGCAGCAGTGTCCAAGTGTTGCTATGTGTCATCCTTATTCACGTACATTTATCTCTTTTATACAACTGAGCAAGGGGGTTAAGGGCCTTGCTCAGGGCCCCAACAGTAACAACTTGGTGGTGCTGGGAATCAAACCATGATCTTCCAGTTAGCATTCCAGTATCATAACCACTGTGCTAGCGCCTCTTCGAAGTTACATTTACTAGATACAAGTTTTCCAGCAGAAAAGAATCTTTTGCAAAAACTGCTTTTGCCTGCTTGCTCTCTTCCCATCACATTAGCCCTTGTCAAACTCTCTCAAATCTTTACAGTCGCACATTTCCCCTGCTTCTAACAAATCTTAAAAATGTTTACTTTTTGCCTAATATTTTCCAGTCATTGACAGATGCCATGATGATAAGATAATCAGCGTTATTCACTTCAGTGGTCATAATGTTGTGCCTGATTAGTGTGTTTATAGGAAACAGACACAGGTGAAGGTGATAGTTTAGGATTAGGTAAATGTACCATGTCATATAATGTTAAGGTGATCATTTTAATAAATAAAGTAATAAAAAGAACTTTGGACATATTAACAGCACATTTGCTGTTAATAGCTGTTTCTACTGTAGCATTACATTATTATTTTACTGTAACTAAGAGACCCAAACACTGTTCTAGCATGGCAATACAACTGTGCACAAAGTCCCTGAACTCATGGTGTTTCATTCTTTATGTACGCAGCCGTATGGACAACCTGGAATAAATGATATTCATAAGCAGCCTTTGCCCCCTTTACCAGGTCAGGATATGTTACTATGTTTTCTTTTACTGTTGCCATCACTACCCTTTAAACACATCCTGCATGTTCAGTGTTGCTTTGAAGGTCACTAATCTAATGACTACTTCTGCTGTATTTCTCTCTCTTTCTTACTTGCACACATACACACACACTTTGCCTCTCCATATGTTATTCAGTGGGAGCAAAAGAAGGGGGCCTGTTTGATGATCCATCGTATGTCAACGTGGATAAATCCCGCCCCCAAGTGGCTGCAGCGAATGGCAATGCCCACAGAGATGCTTTCGACATGAGTGAGTAAAAGTGAATTAGAATAAGATTTGGAATGTGCTTATAAACTGTTCAAATAGTGTTCATACCACAAAACTTTTCCTGAAAGTGAATAATAGCAGATATGTAAAATAATGCAGAATAAGGGCAAGGTATGAGTAGTTTTTTTCTACCGAAAGCTCATTTTAAGCTTTCTCTGGATTTATTTTGGGTTTTTTTGTTAATAAAATTTTTGTTAATACCTGTTAAATTATCTATAAATTATCACATATCAGCGTGATAAAAATACCGCACCTTTTTTTCAGACTACTCCATTGTTTTAATTTTGAATGTTTTTTTTATTATTATTGTCTTTATCTATAGAGCCATTTGATGATGCCCTGAGCGTGTCGGCCACAGTGCCCCCTCTGGCTCAGCAGCTACAGAATGAGCCCTGGTTTCACGGCCCTCTGAGCCGCAAGAAGGCAGAGAATCTGCTGAGCAAAGATGGCGACTTTCTGGTGCGTGAATCGGGAACCACACCAGGACAGTATGTGCTCACAGGCCAGCAGGGAGGCCAGCCCAAACACCTGCTGCTGGTGGACCCGGAAGGAGTGGTAAGAATAAGGGGCATGTGGTAGCTAAAGAAGGAATGACTTGTGGGGCGGGGAAGTTATGATTAATTTGCAAGGCTTTTGCATGTTCACCTGCTTGCATGATACTTGCCTGAAGTCACATGATGTTTCCAGATTCTTTTAAAAGTTATGTTGTTTTCCTGTTTCCCTGTGTTCCTTTTTATTAAAAAAAACTAATGCTAAACAAATATTGAAAAAAATATGTACCAGCCTAATTGTTAAGGCTTATTTGTGCACATTAAAGGGTCAGTCAGTGAGGTACAGCAGCTGTGAGCACCTAATCATAAGTGACGACAGCTATCATATGGCAGCTTCCCTCATTTTTGGCAGCCAAGAGAGTATTTAAGTTAGTGTATGACGCCATGGACAAATAAGTCATTTGACGTAAATGCTAGTATTGTTTGAATGATTTGTTAAAGGGTTTTAAAGCTATGAAATTCTTTGAAAAGTGTGTAAATAAAAAAAGTCTCTTGTTGTGTGTTGTTTTTAAACGCAAAATATTACGAGATCTTTTAATTTAGAAAACATAAATTGCCAGGTGCGCACAGATGGAATAATGTTTTTCTTTATCGTTTTCACTAGAGTTAAGAAAAACAACAACTGTAAATTGCAAATGATACGTAATTCACCTTGTCCCGTGTGCATTTCGCATCAATTTTAACTTACTCATGTAAAAAACTAAATTCACATTTCGTGTGAACATGGCAATCCTACAAATGGCTGGGTGATAATATTGGCTGGATGGATGTCTGGGAATAGGATTTACCATGTAGGTATTGTTACAAGTGGTCAAGTTTTATTATTGTTTAAATTGATTAATGGTTTTTGTTCTACTGCCGCTCCCATGCTACAATCGATTTAACTTCATTTAATCAGTGTCATAGCAAATTTCACCATGTTAATTTTAAACCATATTAGAAATAAGTTTGCTGACACACATCTTGAATTAAAAACCAACTAACCTGAAGCTGTTGTATACAGTATTAATATTTGAAAGTCACTATCAATTTAACATATAAGCTATTATTATTGTGGATTTACAGAAGCTACGATAGCAGCATTTTTATCTTATGCTTTACCTTTCATCTCTTTCTGTAGGTTCGTACCAAAGACCATCGCTTCGAGAGTGTCAGTCACCTGATCAGTTATCACATGGACAATCGGCTACCGATCGTATCCGCCGGAAGCG
The DNA here is from genome assembly GCA_026260075.1 of Sisor rabdophorus. Lineage (NCBI taxonomy): Eukaryota > Metazoa > Chordata > Actinopteri > Siluriformes > Sisoridae > Sisor > Sisor rabdophorus. The sequence continues at coordinate 3,190 of JAOTQW010066432.1, forward strand.
AGGTGTGCCTGCAACAGCCAGTGGAACGTAGAGCCTAAGTGTCACTCACACTGTTTTTCTCCTGCCATGGTGTCTTCATCCTTCTCAAACTCCTGCTAATCGACTTTTTCATAGACTTTCTTATTTTTTTTCCATAGAGAGGATGTGCAACAAAAAAAGGAACAAAACTGAGCTTTCTGTGTCAATTCATGATGAAGCTTGGAAGTGATGCGACTGTTAACATACGGATCAAAAGGAATCTGCAGCCTTCTTATTGAGCTGTAAAAATAAAAGCGAGACTCTAATAGGGGAAAAACGAGCCAAAAAAAAAACCAACAAAAAGGTGTGATGTGATGTCACTTCCCCTACTAAATGAAACAGCATGTGAGGTATGCAAGAGATATCTGGCCATTCAAGCTGAAATATCTCTAACACTCCAAAGATAATTCACTGCAAAAAAAAAGATGAAGTGTATCAAAGACCTGAAAGAACATGATTAGGTTAATTTTTAGGTTCATACACTTCCATAGCGCTGGTTTGTTTATGCAGGATCATTGCAAAGAGATGCAGCAACCATCCAGTCATAGATGCTGACGTCATACTGTTGGTCTATATTACACTAGTGGAAACTCATTCAATCTTTTTATTCAGTAGATTTATAAGAATTAATATCATCTTTAGAAAAAAACAACAATTTACAGATAGATAATGTCTAAGCTATTAGGAATCCATCCTAGGAGTTCTTTTGAAACTTCCATTAAACAGTTGGGAGTGTTTCAAGTCCACATATCAGTCTATATGCAAAAATAGAATAGATTATATACTTTAGATTATAGATATAATAAAATTAGAAGAAAAATAAGTGTGCAACATATTTACTCACATTAAAGTTGGGAACCTGTTAATGAACCGAGACTAGGAGCAAAAGAAACAACACGCACCCAGAACCCTATGATCTGAAAGGAATGGACTAAATTGGAAAGGCCCCAGAGTGATGCACTGTGGGAAAAGTTGCTCTAGTTTTACAGGACGAAAACAGAAGGGAATTCCAGTCAATCCTTGCCATAACACGTCTTAAGGAGAACGTCATATCCTGTTGTAGTGGTGATTTCCTCTGCAAGAGAAACCTGTATTATAAGTTTTTTTTATGCTGAATATTTTAGCTTTAGCTATGTTTGCTTTGACAATCTGTCTTCATGTGTTTTTCAATTGATGAAACTGAAAGGAGGCATACAGGTTCAAACAAATATATATATATATATATATATATATATATAAGATGCTAAAACTGATTACTCTTTAATAACTTCTGAATTGTGCACCATCGACTCCTGTTCCTAATTGAACTGTACCTTTTAAATTCACAAAAAGCCATTTGTTAGGATGCAGTCGAAACAAAGAGTAAAATTCAATAACTTTTATTCATGTTCTACCCATATAGTTCAGTTTGCTCCAGGTTTTAAAAGATGACAATCTTACCTGTTATCTTGCATGTTTTTTTTTATTCTGCTGATAAACAATGCTTTTGTTTTAGTGTTGTGCTGTGACCTAATGAAAACCTTTCTTGGGTTGTAATGTTTTTTTGTTTGGTTTTTTATTGCTTCCGGCTTAACCGTTCAATGAAGTGTACATAGATATTACAGTGTTCACAATTCTTTTTAAATCAGAGACAGACTGGATAAAGGCAGACAGAGGGGTTACGAGTGTCGGCTTTACACCTTTCAGATTTACTTGAACGTATATTTAGTGCAGGGTTTAAGTTAAGCTTCCAACATTGAGTTTAGGAAACCTCACCATACACGTGGAGTGGATCTGTATCAGGCATATATGGATTAAAATTGGACTCTGATGTGTAGGACAAGTTGACGCTTGTCTGTGGTGCAGTACTAAGGGCACTCTATTCACAGTAGGTGTTATAAAAACCTCTAGGAAAAATCTGGCCCTCTCTTCAGTGTTGCATGAAAACCCTCTGCCAACCCTTTGCAGACTTTGTGTTATAGTGACAGTGTTTCTCTTTTCCTCTATCTGTATTTCCTCAACAAATGAGATATATATATATATATTTTTTTTCCTGTAGGTTTATTTTTGCCTTACCAGCAAAAGACTTTTGTTATATTGCCTTTTGTGTTAGGTTTATTTTATTATGCCTCTAATGTTCGTTTGGGGGGAAGTACATGTTTACATATGTATCTGAATCTATAGATTGCATATATAAATGTGTTATCAGACAATTTAGATGTTGAGTGTGTATTTTCATTATTTGGGTGTTATTTTTTTTACACTGATTTTACACATATGGAAACAGGCATTTTATAAAACATGCACTATTTGGCCGGTATTTTGTAGACATCTTTTACCACATATCCAATTATTATTGAAAATGTTGCCAAAATGTTGGTCGAAAGCATACATTTGTCTGGAATGTCTTTGTATGTTACCCTACATTATTTTTTCAGAGACTTAAACAATGTGCCAGCATAACAATACTCCTGTGTACAAAACCTCAGTGCTCCATGAAAACATACTATGTTCTGCATAAAATAGAGGAACTTGGGTACAACTGTACAACTAAACACTTTTGGGATGAACCAGAAGACTGATTTTACCCCAGCCCTCCTCATTGGGCATTAGTTTCTGTTCTCACCAATGCTATTGTGACTGAATGACCAAATTTCAAAAGTTACACTTCAGAGTCTAGTGAAAAATCTTTCCAGAAGTTTATTGTATTAAGACTTGGATTAAGACGTTAGAGAAAAAAAATAAAGATATGGATACGGTGTTTAGCTGTCCCAATACATTTGTCCATATAATGTATATTACATATTAATTGTTTGACTTAATATATGATTAGGTCTTTTTTTTCACGTTTTTGTCAATTTCTAAAAAAAAACAATAATTATAGTTGAGCTCATTATCTAAAATTGGTCTTACTTAGTGTGCAGTTTAAATTTTGTTCCATTTCTGTAAACATTCTACTTGCAAAGGGAAGAACAGAACAATGGGAGTATTCAGAGCTTTTGCACTAGTCATGAAATATTACGCAGTGGGTGCCCTACAGATGCCCATAAATGGCTTCCTAAATCACATTGGAACAAAAGCCGCCAGTTCCAGTGGGAGCAGAATGAACAAGTTGTGTGTTAGGGTAAACTTTTAAGAGTGAAAGAAAATTCTGGATTGTTTCCTATAACAAAAGATGCACAATATATAGATTATAGGATTAAATGGTCTATAGTAGACCGTTGGGGGGAATAGTAAAGAGTTCATGGTACTTTGGTATATTGGAGAGTTAAACAGAACACCAAGGCAGAAAAAGATCACTCTGGGACTAGGTGCATAGCGAGTACAACTACTAAAAAGGGTAGTAGAAAGTCACACCTTTTGGGCTCTATTACAGCATCACACTGGGGAATTTTATCGCACAGTATCGAACACAAGCCTATTCGACCTTCCGAAATTTACTTGCTTATTTTTTCCACCGGTTTTTAGCGGGGACTTAGAATAGGATGCATCCTCAGCGCCCCCTGGTGCAGGCTGTGCCTGCTTCAATGGGCCAAAATCTGAGGAACTTGGCTAACAGTCTTGGGCATGAGAAGAACACGCTGGGAAAAAATGTCGCCTATGGCATGATCCAAACATTAAAAGAGTGTCTCTACTTCCTGCTCTGTTGCTGGTGCATAAAAGAGCTTCTGGACTGAAACAATGGAAAAAGAATCCCTTAGAAAGGTTAGTTATTTGTTTTTTTCTTTTTTGAAATCTTTACCAATTAATAGCATTCTAGGGGGGGGCTTGTTATACATGTATACTAAGCAAGAGGAGAGAATATTTTTCTAAACTTTTCTCTAAAGGACATTTATCCTATTGGGCCGAATGACCTTTGCCTCTGACTACTTGTGGACATTAGATTCTAACAATTATTCTCTTCTGTCCTCAAAGGGGAAAATAGAGTAAAACGTTTTGTTTTTTTAATACATAAAAAATAAAATAGGGCAAGTGGCTATTGAGTGGTTAGGAGAGTTCTCTTGAGAATAATATGCAACATTGCCCCACATTTTAGCACCTTGATATAAGGAACATTCTGACATAATCTTTTGTCAAAGTTTTAACAAGGTGTCTGTGTGCAACATAATTAGGCAAGTCTTGGGAAGTGTTATGAAAGCATGTTGCGCTAAATTTTCTAAAAGATTTGCAATTGCAGTTTCTTTCCAGATGCATAAATTTGTTACATAATCCAAACGCATTTTATTCTAAAAAAATTTTGTAACAATTTTGTTTTTAGAATACACCGTGACTGGCGAAACTCAAATGAAATTCCAAACCACTTTTGCATTTCCCAACACCAAAACCTGTCAATCAGTGTATATCAGGCATGACTATACTATAGGGCGTCTGTATTTAAAAGTAATGTGTCTTGCCATCAATGGCCAATAAGGGAAATGTCATAAATATTTGCTGATTTTATATTATGATATTATAATATGATATTTTCTGTATGTTATTACTAAATAAAGCATTAAAAATGATCATTCTGACAAATTTCTGTGGAGCAGGCCTACAAATATCTGGCAAAGATTCCACCAGGCCTTTTACCATGCTCGGGGCAAGCACAGAGGAAAGGTGGACAGGGCTTACATATCACCAAGAAGAGATCTGAAACACTCTTAAGTGGTGTCCAACTCCTATTTTATACAGAGGCTGGTATGAAAGATTTCCCCAATACCACTGCCAGGTCCTACAACGTTAATCTCAGTTGCCATACAGGTCTTGGTCTCCTTCTGATAAGTAAGTTTTTTGACCACTGACTTTCTTACAATCTGAAATGTCCTGAAAGAATTCCAGAATGGGCTAATTGGGCAGTTACCAGATCCTGCTGTATTTGTCTACATTATGCATCGAACACAGCTGTACTACGGTCTCCAGGTCCAGAGGAAATAAATCTGAAAAAGAAAACCAGAGTATACATTATCATCTCTTGTGCCGCAAACAGAACCACTTGTGCTCTGCCAAAGCGTTCACATAGGAGCTGCACCACATCAGGGTGGAGTCTTCATATTCCCACTGAAAGGTTCGCTAAATTCTAAATTGAGTGCAAACGCAGATCGCTGTGGAGATTTTTGTATATAATCATACAATGACATACAATGACATATTAGCTATTAGCTAAGTTGGTTGCTTAAGGAATCTGTTGCATAGTGATTAGCATGGTTGCCATGCAACCCGAGCAAGGGTCTTTCTGTGCTTGCGTGAGTTTACCCCAGTTTCTCCGGTTTCATTCCACAGCAAAAAAAAAATTACCTAAGGTTGACTGGTGTCTCTAGTGAGTATGAGTGTGTGTGGTTGTTTGTGTATTTCTGCAATCAACTGGTGATCTGTCCAGGGTGTACCCCTGCTTTCACTCTATGTGCGCTAGGATAGGTTCCAGCGGACCACAATAACCATTAGCTAGGAAATAAGCGTGTTTATAAAATGAATGAATGAATGAATAAATAAATGGCAGCTTACGTTTGTAAGAAAGTGTCAGTGTTTGAAACACTGAAAGCATCTCCAGTGCCATGAAAGATGAGTTTCCTTCCCCAGGGAAGTAGCTGCTGTTTATGACTGCTCCTTAGCTTGTGACAGTGGCATCTGTAGTAAGCATTAGGCAATGATACAGAGCCATTTAATTCCAGACCTTGCACTAAGAAACAAGATTTTGATGGGGCATTGCCCCCTCTTAGGGACAATCCACTAGCTTTGAGCCTAGAAAAGCCTAGTAGCTTTTGAAACCGCCTCTTATCGAATGACTGCCCCTTTCAGAGTTCCCTCACAGTTGTGAGTTACATTTACAGCATTTGGCAGACGTCCTTATCCAGAGCGACTTACAGTTGAGCAATTGGGGCTTGCTCAGGAGCCCACAGTGGTGGCTTGGTGGTGCTGGGAATTAAACATTTAGTCCAACACCTTAACCACTAGGCTACCCCTTCCCACACTCCCTGAGTGTGAAGTGAGCCCCAGTAGACCCAGTGGTGGGCGGTGCATTTGGTAACTGGGGCCCTAACTCCAATAGTAGCATCCCTAATTTACTATTAAGTTTTGTTTATTGCTTGCTTTTGTCGCTTTCTTTCTGTTTAATTTTTAATTGTAACTCATTACCCCAGATCTACTTTGCTAGACGGTAAGCATTTTGAAGCCGTCTGATTGCTGGGTGTAAACCCCCCACCTCTCTCCCTATGTGTGCTGGGATAGGCTCCAGCAAATCCCTGTGACCCTGAGTTAGGGAATAAGCGGATATAGAAAATAAATACATCTTTTTTCAAGGAAAACCAATTAAAAATGCAAATAAAAGAAATTTTGCAAAATATAAGATTTTCATTTTTGTCTGTTTATCTTTCTATCTTTGTCTAGTGTCATCTCTGTATATTTACGTGTAAAATGTCTGATAATGATGCAGCTGAATGAAACATTTTCTTGACACTAACATTTGTTACAAATCTGGGTTAAAATTCTTTGGTTTTGGCTTAACATGTGTTAAGTCATGCTTCACTTTATAATTCTATGTTATTTAACCATCTACTTACTGTGGGTAGCCCCCATTAGCTCAAACTCCGCCCAAAATTAATATGAAGTCAAAGCACATTCACTCATGTAGCATTTGTAAAAAAAATTATGATTATGAGTCAAAACAGCCTTACAGAATAAAAAAACAGTAGTGAACACTCACTAAAGCACTTAGTTCAATAAAGAGTAGTTCAAAATAACTATGATGATAATATATAATAATAGACACAATATTTTCACAGTTTCATGTTTATCTAACCTGCTGATAAAATCACCAATTAACCTGATGGTCATGTTTTTTGGACTGTGCGAAGAAACTAGAGTACCCAGAGGCAGCAATGCTTAACCACCAAGCCACTGCTCTTTTCAAAATTATATTTAGTTTTTTTATAATTTAAGTATTCTAATTATATTTTTCTTTTTACATCTTTATAATGCCACCAGTTATATAAATAAGTGTAAATATTAGTATAAATAAAGTCTTATTTTATTACTTAGTCACTGTTTATAAGAAAATAACAATAGCCTTTGTAAAACTGTTGCATTTCAGAGTAATGTATAAAATAACGTGTATTCAGCATTGTATAGTTTTTAGTTGGCTTTGTGTGCCGCCCTGCTTTAATAAGAGTTTATTAAGGCAGTTTAATGGAATCTAAAAAATTGCTCACATGGGATACAATTATGAGCAAAATGGTCACCTTAAGTGCTGATAAGTGCTCTGGTTTGTTAACTACAATAGATCAGAATTTACTTAAAAAAACATTAATCACGCCTTCCCCCTCCTCCCAAAGTCTGCGGTCACCTGACAATCAGATCCATATGTGGTTCATCTCCCAACTGTTGCCGCAAATATGGAAGCACACAGTTGTCCCACAGTTGTCCCACAGAAAGTCCATGATCTTTATTATAACATGTGTGTTGATATTATTAGAGTAAAAAAAAAAAGTGTTCGGCACAAACTCCTGATCTTAACACCACTGAACTGGAATGCCGCCTGCACCCCAGACCTCCTTACATGATATTTGTTCAATTCAATTTAGCATTATTTATACAGCTCATTTTTACCATAGTCATTGTTTCAAAGCTGCTTTACATATGCATATGCAGAGTGAAATAGTAGAAGAAGTTTAGTAAAAGTCCCCAGACAGCAAGCCAGAAGTAACAATGGCAAGGAAAAACTTCCTAAGAGCAAGAAACCTTGAAAAGAACCAGAATCAACAGGGAGCCCATCCTCATTTGGGTGATAGACAGAGACAGGAGTTGTACAGTCGGAGTTTGTGTGTGGTAGTTGTAGAAGCTTCATTGGAATGTGGAGATGGCCCACCTTGTAATGGGAAGCGATGTTTTTAACCGGATATGTGGCATCAGGAAATGCCCGGAAGATCCAACTTGGAATAGAGGTCATAGCACAGGCATATCAGGAGTGGCATTTGCATCTCGACAGAAAGTGTGAAAGAGAGAGAGAGGGGTCTTTCTGTGCAGAGTTTGTATGTTCTCCCAGCGGTTGCATGGGTTTCCCACATTCCAAAAACATGTGCATGTGATTGGTGACTCTAAATTGCCCATAGGAGTGTGTGACCCTGCGATAGATTGGCGACCTGTCCAGGGTGTACCCCCTGCCTTTCTCCCTATGTGCGCTTGAATAGGCTCCAACAAACACCTGTGAGCCAGAGTTCGGGAATGAATGAATAAATATATGAATGAATAAAAGGTGACCACAAACTTTTGGCAAGAGAGTGTATTGCAGGCTCCATGCAATAATATCAGCAAAAGAACCATCAAGGTCTCAGACTTTTAATTTATCATTTTTTTTCAAAATAACTAATAATTAACAAACTGAATTTTCCGCTAGATGGCGCTCTAGTGAATAAAGAGGCATAGGTAAGCAGGGGTATTTTAAAGCTTGCTGGTAAAAGCTGATAAATACATTTCTAAAGTTGCATAGCCTGCCAGTAAGCCTAGAGAGGATTTGTAAAACAATAGCCGTTTTTAATGCTTTTGACAAGCTGGGAAATGCTATAGATTGAACGAAGGATTTACTTTTATAAATTGATCTGCCAGACTATACTTGATTTCTGCTTCTTTTTCCCAGTGCCCCAGATTGAAGTGTCTCATTCCCTGCACTGATCAAAAAAAGGATTCATTTGTTAAAACTGTGACCACGGAGGCCATGTCTGCTGTGTGCAAGAACGAAAAAGGCCTACCACGCCCCATCCAGCCAACTGCAACTCTGAGGACAGTGCTATCTACCCTCTTTAGCATACATGTGCTTACTGACAAAAGACACCTCCCCTAACAGAGACGCAGCCACAGATTATACAATATTTTGTTGTCTGGATTTAAGCATTTTATTTTTCAATGATGCCATTATTTAAAAACATATATAAATAAAAGAAAAAGAGTGCAGCCTTGTTATTCATCTGGTCATTGATTTTATTGTCTGTCAGATGTTTAATTTCAATATATCTGCCCACTGACCTAATACAGTTGAATGTGATCATTCTTGATGTTGTTTAAATGTCAATTTGACCACTTGACTTGAACACGTTAAACCAGACACTATGTTGATCAAAATTTACTTCCCCCCAACCGCCATGAACAAAAAAAGCATGTCAACATAAACAGCATGGAAATGTGGAGCTATAGTAAACACATATTTGCTAAAACATCATTTAACCGATGCTCTTATTTAGAGTGACTTACATTAAACTCTTATGAAATTTAGCAATTGGTGGTTAAGAACCATGCTTACAGGCCCAACAGTGGAAAATCAGTGATGCTTGGATTGGATTTCTGATCTTTCAGTTGCCATTACTGGACACCTGAGCAGAGATAAATTTAAGCCAATCAAATGATATACTTGTTTTGTAGACTATTCTGTATATATAAAATAGTGACTGTGTCTAGTTTTCATCAGCATTACAGCCCATCAACGCTTAAAGCTGACCAACTTCTGTGTCAGAGTCAAAGTCACATTTATTTCGATGTTTAATGTGAAAATATTCTGTAGCTCTTCACCTGTTACTGCAGGTTTTTGTACATTTTAATGACTTGAAATAATTGGCTGAAAGAAAACATTACATAAATTCATTCATCATCTAGAGCAGAACATGCAAACAGAAAGATACCTTGCCTGTGAATTAAACCTAGGAACTTTTAAACAGCTGCTAACCACTACTCCACCACGCCACCCATAACATAAACGTAGTTACTTGTTTGTTATTGTTTAACACCATACCAGCATCCAGGGGGTTTTCATGGCATATTTAACTTTTGTAATTCTCTTTCATTAACCTAACATGATTTTGGACAGCGGGATGAAACCATAGTACCCAGTGTAAACCTATGCAAGCATGGGGAGAACATGTCCACATAGACCTTCTTGCTGTGAGGTGACCGTGCTAATTATTACACCACAGTGCTGCCCCAACATTACATACGTTAGCAGGCGGCTACACAAACCTTTCTTATAGTCTCGGGAACCTTTTCTACTGCAGCTCTTTCTTGGCTTCCATGTTCCTTCTTTTACAACAAGAGACTTTGTTATTTATCATTTTACACATATCACTCATCCTTATTTCATTTTAATTGCTTTTACTCAGCTCTTAGGCATATACTTTTTTTATATATACTTATTTTTAAATTGATGAAACATTTTTGTCTCAGGTGAGTCTAAAGGTGTGAGTCAATTCTATGGTACTAGAGAAAACGTATCTGTGTTTTGAAAGACACTAATTACACTAAATCCAAATGTATAATCTCTACATTTCTGAAAAGGCCTTTAATTGGATTGAAAAGCATGTCTCATTCAGCCACAATAGTAATAGTGAGATTAAACATTCATGTCAGGTCAGGAGGCCTGGGGTGCAGTTGATGTTACAGTATTTGTCAGGATTCTGCGCAGGACACGTGATTTCTTCCACTCCAAACAAAACACAAAAAGTCATCCCAGAAATCTGGCTTTTTCTGCATTCTGTGATTGAAGCCGGAAAAGTGTTTGACCCACACAACTGTGTCCTTACAACTTTTCTTTCTAGTATTAGTCCAACATCTTAACTACTAAGCCACCAGTTTTAATATATCTTATGTTATGAAGTGTTGTGTGAAGTGGCAGTGCGGTGGCGTAGTGGTTAGCACTCAAGGTTTCCTCCAGGTACTCCGGTTTCCTTTCCAATCATTAGGTTGATTGGTGATTTCAAATTGCCAATAGGAGTAAGTGTATGTGGCCTTGCGATAGACTGGCGACCTGTCCAGGGTGTACCCCCTGACTTTTGCCCTATGTGCCCTGGCATAGGCTCCAGCAGAGCCTACGACCCCAAGTTCGGGAATAAGCGAGTATAGATGAATAAATAAATCATTTGCATGAGTTTTATAATATAATAACACAATTGGACTGCATACTAAGAGAGAAAACCTTTTTTTTCTAGAGCAGAGTGCAAATAAGTCCCAGGCTGCTATTTGCATAGACTTGTCTATGTTAATCACCTGAACACTCTAGTTACAGCCTTGCTCGAAATTTCTGGCACTCCTACAAAAAGCATTCATATAGCTTCCATATATATATATATAT
>JAOTQW010066458.1:0-14266 GCA_026260075.1 Sisor rabdophorus
TCGAACCCAGGACCTTCTTGTTGTGAGACGACAGTGCTAACCACTGCGCCACCGCGCCGCCCTAAATGGGTATATAAGAAGAATAAATGGAAGAGAAGAGAAGAGAAGAGAACTTAGTAATAATTTAGTGATAGACACTAATTGACAATGAAACACATAAACAAAATGCATCAAATAGCTTTAGACAGGGGAAACAGACAGGAGAACAAAGCTTAAGAATTAAACCTTGCTGGAAAAGTGTCAAGTAGCCAAAAGCCAGCATAAAGGACAGACCAAGATGCTCTTGCCTGTAATTGTCATCTGTAATCAGATCAACAGCCTCGTGTAGGAGGCCCCCATCGGCCGCTGGGTGCCTTCCAGATGTCATTCCTAATGCAATGCTTAATACAATTGTGGATAATTTACTTTATTTGGCAATTAGATTAAATACTGTTGGAGCTATGACAGGTTGAAAATGCTTCATAATACTGAAAGACAGGGGCTGTGTTAAGGAAAATCTATTTTCTGACTGCCAGCAGGGAAGGAGCTGGGATTTTTTTAGTGTATGCGAACAATGGCCCAAGCAGCAGAAGCTCCACAGCCAGTGCCCAGCTCTGTAAGGAGCTTTCACATATTTTATGAATAAGGCATAGGATACAAATGAAGAGAGGCTAAAAAAGGAGAATTGGTCTATAAAAAGGAAACAGGGGCAAAAAAAATGACCAAGAAAAACCCTTACAAAGTCACTGCCAAGAAATGCTGAGATTATAAAGTGTATCTAGCGTGTGTGTGTGTGTCTGTGTGTGTGTGTGTGTGTGTGTACTTATATTTAAAATATTCATATCAATAATAATAGTTTGTTCCTCCGAATGGTATGCCAAAATGGCTTATGCTTGATTACACCAGCTTTAAATGCTATTTATTTAAATTATTAAATTTTAGAATTTATTAAAATTATTATAAATGTTATATTTTATTTGAGTGTGTGTGGTTGTTCGTGTGTGGTACCCCAATGTGCGCTGGGATAAGCTCCAACAGACCCCGCGACCCCGAGCTAGGGGATAAGCGGGTGTAGAAGTTGAACGAATAAATTAAAAACCTTAACCTACCTATTAATATTATTTTTAAATAAAAATATCAAACATTTAAAAAGTAAACACTTTCTGGCTAACACGACTTTCGGCTTGTAAGAAAAGTAGGGTAAATCTCACAAAAACAAGTTGGCGGCCTCTATGGTTTAGATGTACCCATGTGAGTTAAGTGCCCACATTTTTGGTGTTTTAAAAACGAGTTAATCAAACGGCATTTTTAATTTTATTTTAATTTGTGAATCAATTTGTTTGTGGGTCAAGGGGTTCATGAATTAAGGTCCTATTGTATACTGTATGTTTTTGAAAAATGGAGAACCTAGTAAACACCAGGCAATAATGCAAAAGTAACAACCCAAGCTTAGAATTAAGCCAGGCCAATTCTGTTATGTTATCCACTCTACCACCCTGACAACTATAACATCCGTCTTATAGTAAAATATTAGAAGACCTACTGGGATGGCAATTCCATATCCTTTAAAAGTCTGCGTTTCCTACTCTATTATTCAACTTAAAAATAAATTTATATTTACTGTCAAACAAATGGGATTGCAGCTGCAGTCATGGGTAAGAAAGATGGATACCAGAAAGGGAACATTTACATCATTAGCATCCATCAGTGTTTAGAGCGACTTTGCAGTTTGTTTCTATTGATAAATGAATTTTAAGCATCCAAACAGAGAATTGTGCAAAGTGCTAAGCACCATTTACATTTCTTTAGGAATAAATCCTTCAACCTCCTAATGGTACAGGGGCTTTGATTAATTTGGATTAATTTGTTAACAACATACAGCAAATACAAACATGGTATGGTAAAAAAAAAATAGTGATCAGTTCATTTAATTATTTATTTTCTATACTCGCTTATTCCCTATTTTAGAGTCACAGGGGTCTACTGGAGCCTATCCCAGCGCACACAGGGCAAGAGGCAGGGGTACACCTTGGACAGGTCACCAGTCCATTGCAGGGCCACTTACTCCGATTTATAATTACCAATCAAACTAATTTTTGTGTTTTTAGACTGTGGGAGGAAACTGGAGTACCTAGAGAACATGCAGACTCCGCACAGAAAGACCCAGGACACCAGCCATTAGTTGCTTACCGCAACTTGGCGTGGCACATTTATGTCAAATTTTTCTAGTCTACCTTCCAAAGACATAGGGCATCTTGATTAGACAGATTACACATGTGCTATTGGTTCTACAAAGGTTCTAAAAGAGAGTTTTAATGAGCATCGATGTAGCATCTTGTTCCTTCAGGGTTAAATGTAATCATATGTACATAAGCAACCTGTAGAAGTTTTTGGTGATATGACATGTTTTTACATTTAAGAAGGAGGCTCGTTATTTAAAAGTTTTTCAGAGTGTTTATAGTTTCTCAGTAGCATATTAACAATTTAAAGAGCGAAGAAAAGCAGATAGTAAAAGGGGGGGACCTTTTAAAAGCTGTTATAATGTAGGCTTTTAGGGAAATGTGCTTCCTGTACTCTCCGCAAGATTACATTAACAGTAAACGGGTAAGGTATATTAAAGAAATAAAAAGTTTTGTTTCTGGTGTATGGTTTATCTGACAAATGTTTGCAGTAAAACTGGAATAAAAACGACATATTTAGTTACAGTGTTAACTTTAATTAACTATGGTTGATCATATAAACCAAGATATCTGTCAAATTTCCTTTTACCCTATTGTTGAATATTTTTGGATACCAGCATGACCAAGATTTTTTTTCCATCTTCTCCACAGAGGTGAATTAATTCTCTCTAATCGGTATGTGGTCCTTTTTCGTGCTGTTTTTGTCTATAAATCTGAGCGCCACCCTGACTATGAGCTTTAGACAGAAACGAAGTTGCGTAGGAAGGTCTGGATCTAGCAGCTTCTGCTTCTTATGAGGATGTCAAATTTAATAAGAGGCTCAAAGGATAAAAGCAGTGGCCCAGCTGCAGCAGCGCACTAAAAGACTCGAGTACATTATTACAGAATCACAGACAGACAGACAGGTCTGGGTTAGCGCAATCAGAATTTGCCTCTGGTGACCTCAGCCAAATACAGTAGATTGGTACCTACTTCTGCCTGTAGGCCATCCAGTGGGTTGTTTATGTAGGCTCACAAAAGTCCTATTGTACCATAACGTGCTCATTTGTAGTGATGCAAAAAAGTAATTGCCCACTGATGATGCGACAGCATTTAGACGCTTGATCCGGCGATAAACACATAGTCCGATGTCTATTCAATTAGTATTCAGCAGGATTCATGGAAGACATTGTAATGTGCTGTTGTCGATCACCTGTCATCCTCCTTCTGCTAAAAGCACTTTAACAATATGCCACGATTCAAACAACAGGCAGTGGGAGGTGTTCATCATTGCTACCCAGCTCTCAGAGAGACAGCAGTTTAGATGGATTTTTGTCTCACGGCTGTGAGACGTAATAATTGCTTATGTATTGATTGCTTATTGTTGCGACATGAAACCCAAAGGTCTGGTGTGATCAATAACGATCAAATCAGGTACTAAAGCTAAAGCTGGGACCTTGCCCTGTGTTACCACACAGTTTAGTAACACCTTCTCTGACCCTGAGATCTTAATGTTTTTTATTTTATTTATCTAACATCTTAAAAACAGTGTTCTTGTTTATTTGCAGAAATCTTGATTTCAATACTGATTAAGTGGCTTTTTTTTTTACTGTACCAAGCTACATAAAGTATAGCTACATTCTGGATACATCAACTTAGGTGACTTACAGTAGCGGGTTTTGGACAATTTCAACCAAACCATGAAAACCATAATGTTATACTGTTACAGTAAATGCTAAAATAAATGCTAGTTATCTGGTATTCCATAATTTATACTAAATAGAAAAAGCAAAAAAATATTTTTATTATAATTTATATTTATATTATATATTTGAATACTTTTAAAATAATAGTATTCAAGGTACAAAGGATTATATAATGAATAGTGATTAAATAAAGCAAGAGCGGGGGATGTGGCAAAAAAAAACAATGGGGTGAGAAGGCCAACTTGATGCAAGACAAATTATGCCTTGTAATTACTTATAATTACAGAAATCCAAAGCTTCCTCACTTATTTCTATTAACTGAATTGTCCCAAAGTGTTTTATTCTTTCTATATGACAGCTTGTCAATCCTGTTTTGGAATTAAGTGAAAAATTATAGAACTGCATACTCTGCATTTATCAGTTAAACATATTTTTTTATTGTTAGGTAACAACATACTTCCTAATTTGTTTATTATTTGATAAAATTGATGTAATAACTATACTAAAAATTGTAAAAAATAAATAAATAAATAATCATTTAAAAAATTATGTTAACCTGTGCAAGTGCTGGATATAGATGAACAATTTTAAAATACTTGGATGCATTTTTAAAAGCAGATTAGGCATAACTTCTGACTTATGAGTCATGTCGAGTCCAGTCTAGTCGAGTTATTTATATTATGCTTTCAACAATTGAGATTTTAAAAAAAGACTCACTATAACACTCAATTTAATTAATATCTGTAAATTAAGAGATTCCAAAAAAAAAAACCTTAAGAAAAACCAAGTTGAACCAGTGGGTCAGTCCTCCTCTCACCAGACAAACCAGTAGGTCAGCATAGGTTCCATGGTCTTGTCTGTATGGCTAGCTAGAAGACAAGATCATGATGGTTATCATCTGATTAACCCACCAAGTGCTGAGCTGTCATTTGAATACCGAATACCGAATACCGACTGCACCCCAGACCCTTCTTACCTGACATTAGGGTCTGATCTCACTGATACCGTTGAATGAAGAGATATCTCACAGTCAAGCTTCACATTGCAGTGGAAAGTCTTACCAGAAAAGTAGAGCTTCGTCACATAGCAAAATGGGAATCTGGAATAAGATGTTTGTAATCGCATGTGTTTGTGATGCTTAGGTGACCACAAACTTTTGGCGAAACAGTGTTTGCAGCCTCCTATATGGAAAGTTGTCTTATAATTTGAAGGTTATACAGTAACAGAATAAAATGTGTTTTGAGATGTTTTATAGTTGCTGTAACAAGCCTATAAAATTAATTGTATACATTTAACCCTCATATAAATTACAATAGGTTTCTCTGTTGACCTTTTGCCTGAAAACCCAGTTCCATCAGCATATTGTGTAAACACAATAAAATACGGTTGCATACAAGTGTAAAATCTGCTTTCTGCAAAATAAAAATGACAGTGAAAAATCTTTAAATGAGTAAAAATCGCATTAAGGGCTGCCCTGAATTTATTTGATGAATTTGAAATGTCACTTGATGACAGTATGATGAAATACTATGTCCTTATGTGCAGGGTAATTGTTGTAGGATAATGTAATGTCTTATTACTGTATACTGCAGAATAAGCTTTATGGTAGCTAGACCTTTCCTTCATCAAATTACTTTATCATCCAGCCTGTAGGGTTGTGGGTTCCATGACCAGTGTGTGTGTGTGTGTAAGGGAAATTGGAAGGAAAACAAGCAAGTACTAGCCTAATCATGAAAGCTGTTTCTACTGTCACATGTGCTGTCTCTCTCTCAGACCGATTTTAATTAAGCCAGGAAACATGTACCCGGTTGAGGGCAAGCTCCACATCCATCACATCCACAACACCGTTGATTCAAGCAGCCAATGTTTACATACTGCATGCAAACATATGATTCAATGTAAAGAGTAAATAAATAACCTAGGCAAATATAACACATCCTGACTGTTGCAGTCCAAAAGTTTTTCCACCCACTCATGTTTGTGTTTCAAGGTGCACATTTTAGTACTGAGAGATTGTAATTCATAAAACTACAGCCAAACCGCACAGAATGTAAACCTGTGGATGGGAAACAAACACCTCCATCACCACCAGGCGATATTAATTACACATAATAGCCTGTCCTAAGCCTTAGTATATCCCTTGTAAACCACAATCATTTGCCATCCTCAACAACATTTAATAAATAAATGATAGCAAACAGTTAAGTATCCATTTATAGTTAAGACTAATGCAACTACTTCTGACCGCATCTAAATTCTAACTAACTAAGAAGACAAACGGCGTTTCATGCCGTTTTGAAAAAAAAATCCTTAAGATAAAAGTCTCCCTACATTAAACATCACTGTACCAACAGAGGCTTTATACTAAAATACCCTACCAGCCAATTAGATTATAAAACAGTGCTGTGGTATAATCAGCAATATTATACTGTTAATATTGATTAATGAACCAGGCCTCCGTGCAGGTTAGCAGTGAGACTTGTATGCTGGTAGAAAAATATATTGACTAGAATCAAGGCTAGTCCACGCAAACAAAACACAGGCTGGTAGGTCCCCTTTAGTGCCTCTGAAATCAATAATATCGAATATGTGAGCGGTAGCTCCTCATGTCGCATTTTCAAGCTGGGTTAGAGAGAAGAGGTTGAAAAACAGAGAAACAAATCATATGACGTTAGGTTGTAATTTCACTTGTTAACTATTATTATGTGCTTCATTCTGATATGTGAAACATTCTGTTTTAGAGAATCTTAGATTCTATGATTCACTGCATATGGAAGGACATAAATTGTCTTAGCTCTAGACAGCAATAGATCCAAAAGGAGTGCCATTAAGACATTTGGCAGAAACCCTTTTTCAGATCGACTCACATTCATACATTCATCTCTTTTATACAGCTAAGCAATCAGGGGTTAAGGGCCTTGCTTATGGCCCCAAGAGCAGCTAGCTGGCATTAGGAATCCAACCCTTATCTTCCAACACTTTATTTATAAGCCGCTTTACCCCCTAAACTTAAGCCTGAATTTTGGCCACCTTTGTCCTGAACAGAATCTATCCCACTTTTTTGGGTTGATTATTGGGTGTACAGAGACTACAAACTTTATCAAATAGCTGTAATTAAAATTTACGAATAACAGCACATTACTTCAGGTTTACCTTTTTTTATTTAAAAGCTTTTGCTTATATGAGGTTTTTAATTTTGTGGCATGCTGCAGTTTGTAAGGAAATTGATGTAAGGAAATTCATTCACTCAATTTGCATACCAGCTTATTTCATAACTCAGGGCCACAGGGGTATGCTGGATCATTATGGACAGGTCACAGGGCCATAGCAGGGCCTCTCTTAGACAAAAGACCACACACATTTCTATGTGTCAGAGAACATGCAAACTCTGCACAGAAGGACCCCTTAACCCGAGATTTGAACATGAGACCTTCTTGCTGTGAGACTACATTAACCACTATGCCTCCATGCTGCCACATGTAAGACAATTAAAATAATAATGAATTCATTAATTTATCTTCTATACCCGCTTATTCCCGAACTCTGAAGCCTATCCCAGCGCACATAGGGCGAAGGGCAGGGGGTACACCCTGGACAGGTCGCCAGTCCTTTGCAGGGCTACACACACACTCACACTCACTTCTATGGGCAATTTAGAATCACCAATCAAACTTATGCACCATGTTTGACTGTGGGAGGAAACAGGAGTACCTGTAGAAAACCCACACAAGCGCAGGGGGAACATGCAAACTCCGCACAGAAAGACCCCATGCCCGGATTCAAAGCTAGGACCTAAAATTAAAATATTTAGGTTCTTTAACTATACCACTGAAATCAATCAATTATTAGTCCACCATTCGGCTAAACACTATCATTTGAAACCATCAGCAGTGCAAATCTTTAAGAAAAGCTTTTAAAGCACACAGTGACCATGCAAATTTGTGTACACAGAGACAGTAATCAAACTCCCAAGGGTACAGTGCAAACATCCTAAACATCCTAATCCATAGAAAACATAATTGACAGCAAAGTAAATAGGTTTGCTTGTCCAAATTAAATTAAGGTTCTCCTGAGAACACAAATACAAAACGTGAGAATAGACACCACCAAATATGTGTGGCAGTCTGGGGAAATACATTGGCTAGCTAGTCAAGTTAAGTAAAAATCTGTGGGTGATAACAGCCTTTTTAAAGCCTAAAAGGTTTCTAAAACCATTCTAGCTAAGTGTTGTAGTTTTTTTACTGCAGCCTATAGCTAAAAGTAAATAAGCCTGACATTGTTTACATTTATTTTTATTTCAATTAATTATATAATATTTATGGGGATCACGGTGGCTTCACAACAAGAGGGTCCTGGGTTCGATTCCCGGGCCCTTCTGTGCGGATTTTGCATGTGCTCCCAGTGCTTGTGTGGGCTTACTTTAGCTACTCCAGTTTCTTTCCACAGTTCAAAAACATGTACATTAGGTTAATTGGGGATTTAAAATTGCCCCTAGGAGTGAGTGTAGGTGCAAGTGGTTGTTTGCCATTGTGTGGACCTGCGATGGAATTATTTTTTATCCTGTTTAATATACTTAACTTAGATGAAACTTGCCTTTTGTCAGCTAATTATTAGAGATAAATTATTATTGAGGGATTGTTTAGAGATTGTTGGAGAGATGAAGCATCATGCAGCGATTGCTATACCACAGTACCATGTGTCCGAGTCATTACTGTGAGCTTTGGCAGCGAGAGTCCATTAAATGGTGAAAGATGTTATTTGTCATATAAGAAGTGATGAGCCTTACCACTACCCGGCTCACGAGGCTGCTGTTTGACTATCATTTTAAATAGACCGTCGTTTTGGGGTTACCAAAGGGCAAAAGTAATTGTAAAATACTTGTAAAGTTTGTTGATTGGACCACATGGGTTGTCAACAGCGATCTTTCTATTTTCATTCTCTATTTTTAGATCTATGTATAAAAAGATTTTTATAGACTTGCACAAATGTAGGAAAGTTGTTTTAAATATTTGTCTGTTATAAAAACACATATAATGTATATAATAATTACCGCAAACATATAAATAGAGGTTAATTTTACTTAACAGCAGCTAGAGGGGAATGTTATCCAACAGAATATCCAATAAAAGCAGCCAGGTTCAAAAGAATGGGAAAGACTGAAATTTTCTAATATTTAAGGATTTTTTTATTACTGGTAGTCTTAAGGTTGTTCACACATCTATTGCCATGGTGATAACCTGAGCAAGATCTGTAACAGAAATAAAGCGAAAATATATTTTTAAAATATTTTCTGATAAATGCAAAAAATGCAAAGAATAGAAAGAAAACAAGATACCACATTTCGAACTAAAAGTTGATGCTCATTCCTCGAGTCAAACCGCAACCCCAGTGTTTTACACTATGACTGGATTAGATTAGATTTTATTAGAGTCAATTAAATTCTATTAGATTAATTTATATTAGGTTAGGTTTTATTAGATTAGATTTTAGTAGATTTAATTATATTTTAGTAGATTTCTAAGATTTCCATAGATTAGATTTCAGTAGATTCAATTAGTATTTCAGTAGATTTCCATAGATTAGGTTAGGTTGAATCAGATTAGATTTTTATTGAAGTAGATCAGATTACTTTAGATTAGGTTTAATTGAATAGATTTAATCCAATTTCATTGAGTTAGATTAGATTAGATTTTAAAGAATTAGGTTTGATTATTTTAGATTTTACTAAATTACATTGGATTTCATTTATTTATTTTCCATACTTCTATTCTTAATCCCTAATTCAGGGTCACAGGGGTCTTCTGGAGTCTTTCCTAGCACACACAGAGCGAGAGGCAGGGGTACACCCTGGACAGATCGCCAGTCCATCACAGGGCCATACAGACAAAAAACACACGCACTCACGCCCACTCTATGGGCAATTAAGTATCACCTATCAAAATAATATACATGTGCTTTGACTGTGGAAGGAAACCCAAAGTAAACCCACGCCAGAGAACATGCAAACCCCGACTGAAAGACCCCGTGCTAACCACTTCCAACAAGAAGGTCCTGGTTCCCGGGTTTGGGTTCTTTCTGTTTGCATGTTCTCCCTGCACTTGCGTAGGTTTCCTCCAGGTACTTCGGTTTCCTCCCACAGTCCAAAAACATTTGCATTAGGTTAATTGGTAATTGTATATTGCCCATTGGAGTGAATGTGAGTTTGCATGGTTGTGTGTGTGGCCCTGCGATGGACTGGCGACCTGTCCAGAGTGTACCCCCTGCCTTTCGCCCTATGTGCCCTGTGATTGGCTCCAGCAGACCCCTGTGACCCCGGATTCAGGAATAAGGGGGTTTAGAAGATGAATGAATGAACTGTACTTGTCACAGGTACTTGGTTTCCTCCCACAGTCCAAAAACATGTGGTTGATTTGTGACTCTAAATTGCCCATAGGGGAAGTGTGTGTGTGTGTGGCCCTGCGATGGACTGGCCACCTGTCCAATATAGTTTTATTTGCAAGGTCGAGATTATATTTTAGTTGCACATGTGAACATTTCACCCCTGTCCTAAAAGCCAACAGGGGTTCGAATTTAACAGTGTCACGATGACGCGCGTGACTTTATGATCCGAACACATAAGCTGGCACCTCCATCAGACTGGATGCGCGCGCTGTGAGGACGGGTGTGTGTGTGTGTGTGTGTGTGTGTGTGTAATGATGTGTGTGATGATGTGCTATTCATTCTTTTGGAACCCTGGTGAGAACCCTGTGTCGAGGATGGACTCTCGCACTCGGTCTTGGGCGTGACACATACACACACGCGCACACACACACTCGCACGTACATACACTCACACGGTGACGGCGGAATGTTAAAGGGTGAGTCGGGCAACGCACGCGCCAGTCGGTTCGTTTAAGCGCGCGGCACTCGTTTCAGGAGCACCCCTCCTTTTTCTTCCCCCGGCGGTGCCGTTCCTGAGCGTCAACAAAACACAGTGAAATATGTGCATAAGCGGCGGGCCTCGTCTCTCACGTCAGGATACCACCGTGCGTCGCTAAAGGACATCTTTCTCCTAAAAATGTCAGCGGAACGCACCGATTGCTGTTTTATCGCAGGTGAGACAACGCATGTCGCCTGTTGCTCAGATGTCCGTCTGTGCATTGTGTGCATGTGTCTTATTGCAATGCATGAACCTTGTGCATGCAAATTACTGTATCTTGCATGCACACAATAATATGCTGAATCAGTTGCATTATTTTATTGTTCTAAGGTGATATCAAATGATGATGATGATTACCAAAATCCATCACAGCCAAATCAGTGTTAGTGATGTGCCAATAATTGATCCACTGTTTCATCTGAAATTACTTCTGCGGATTTCTTTAGTTAGAACTTTCCTTGATTCCTGGATTCTACATTATATGGAAGGTTTTTTTTATAATGCAATTATGTTTAAAGGAGCTCCCGAAAATGCTTTCATGCAAAGTGATTTAAATGCATGAGACTAGATTCCCAATGGCTCCCTACTCTGAGCCAATACGCGGATTAGAACGTTTCTTTTCACTTAAAGTATCACCTAGCCAACAGGATTTAAGGCTGAAGATCTTTGATAAGCCGCTATAGATAAGTTCAAGCTTTCGCTTCTGTCCCACCACCATCAAACCACGAAACATGCTTGAAAAAGTGTAAAACTGGTATTAAAGCTGTGTTTTAATATTACGGCTTTTTATGGTTACATATAAACATATGATCTGTTTTGGATTAGACATATTCATTCTGTAACAGCTTATTGCCCAATTTTAGTGGAATTTAATGTTCAAGTGTACATTAGCTTAAAATCAATACAAATATACATTTAATGGTGTCTGAATGATCCTACGAGGGAGGACAGGTAATTGTACATTGCTTACGTTTTCATAGCTACTGCGCACAAATATTTGACACAAATGCAATGTGTTATTAAATAAATTGCAACGAAATGAGTTGGAAAGTAATTAATTTAAAACTAGACTCAACCTGGGCATATCTGATATGGTGGTGGCTTAGTGTTTCAGGTGTTGGCCTGCTACCATAAAGAATAGGGTTTGATTCACAGCACCACCAAGAAACCAAGGGTCCCTGTGCAAGGCCCTTAACCCCTTATTGGTCAGTTGTATAAAAAAGAGATAATATGTGCGTGAC
Organism: Sisor rabdophorus; assembly: GCA_026260075.1. Classification (NCBI taxonomy): domain Eukaryota; kingdom Metazoa; phylum Chordata; class Actinopteri; order Siluriformes; family Sisoridae; genus Sisor; species Sisor rabdophorus. Next base: position 12,004 of record JAOTQW010066458.1, read on the forward strand.
TCTGAATAAGGGTGTCTGCCAAATGCTATAATTGTAAATGTTTGTTGTTAATGTTGTTGTTGTGGTAAGATTATAGTGTTTAATTAAATCATATAGATGTTTAATATTAGTAATAACAAAACAAGACAGAAATGTTGGAAACATATCTATTTTATAAATTACATATACTTTAGAGACCTGTCTAAAAAGACCCCTGTGACCCAGAGTTAGGGAATAAACTGTATAGAAGATTAATGTATGAACATATATTTTTGATTTATTCATTAAAATTTTTGGTATTTGGCAAACAACTGAATTTTTTTTTATTTATCCATCTGAGCGATTGCGGTTAAGAAACTTGCTCAGGGGCCCATCAGTCGTAATGTGGTGGTACTGGAAATCAAACCCACAATTTTCCTGTTAGCAGTTCAACACCTTAATCATGAAGCTACCACCTCTCATATAAATTGCAAAAATGTGCATTTTGTTTTCCACATGTATAAAGTAGGGGAAGTGGTAGATTAGTGGTTAAAGTGTTGACCTGCTGACCAGGTAATCTCATCCCCACCAGACCGTTACTTCCTGGCCCATAATAAAGACCCTTATCCCTCAAGTGTATAAAGATGTGACTCTTTAGATGAATTGTATACTTATATACTTTTTACAGCACAGTGAAATTCTTTCTTTCTTTCTTTACATATCCCATCATAATAAGTTCAGCTATGTTACATCACCGCGTGGAGCTAAAATGGCTATAGGGTCTTGCTCAAGGAACCAACACTGCCAGACATGTCAGTGGTGGGTCTTGAACTCAGGTCTTCCTGGTTTTCCGATCAACAACATAATGCCTTAACCATTTAAGCCACCACCACTGGATCATGGTGTCTTCCAAATGCGAGAAAAGTCAATTACAGAAAAAAAACCCTACCTGAGAGAAAATACAACTTGTTTAAATGTTAACTTGTGTAAATGTAATATCTATCATGTGGTTTCCTGAAGAATCTATGGCAAAAAGGGATTCCAAATGAGATTTCAGAAGTAACTCTGATTACGTAAGAGACACGATTAACAGTTAGCATTGGGCTTGCTTAGGTGCACAAAAGCCATGAAAAGTCATTCCTATTTTTATCAGAACAATATAATTTTTTTTCTCATTCAGTTTAATTGGTGAGTAATTCATACCTCTCTGCTCCAAGATATGTTTTACTCGGGAAGTGATTAACCCCCCATACACACACACACACACACACACACACACACAAAAATCTAGCAGATTCATTTTATTTTTATTTACAGTTAGTATAAAGCATCCTTGATTGTGTAATCATATCGCAGCTAAAATAAAACAACAGAGCTATTTCAGCACTTATCATTCATGTGCGGTTCTTGAAAAAGCACATCGTGTTGTTGCCCATGAAAAAAGGCTTAATCAGGAGAAACAGAGAGAGTATATTTGTTCTAGTTACACACTGATCCGGATTCAGTTGCACACATTTGCATTTCTGTTGCAATAGGATATGTATGATTTTAATAGCGACGCCACCATACTGACAATCACCTGATGTGGCATGTGGTGTGTTGTGTTTTTCACCTCCTGCGTCTTTTAATACAACAGTGTCAGCTGCATCTTATGCTGGTTAATGAGTTGCGGGCGCACTGTGTCTCACGACTATTTTTCTAAAATCAAATCTTTTTCTTATAATCCATCAGTTGAGGACAAACAACACACAGAGCTTTGCACAGCACAAATGCAGCTTTGTAACATGATTTTGATGTTAATGGTGTATTATAACCCATAATACAGTGCATTAGGGACTTAATGTGTACCCAAGTCACTATGAGGCAGGCTTTTATTTTGAACAGTTGTATTTGCAATGAAATATATTTGCAATTGATTAAACATGCTTTTATAAATGTTACTATTTGCGTATAGTTTCAGGTTGCTATTTGCCTAGGCTCCAAAATCACATCCGACTAGAAGTCACATTGGCTGTGTGTCTGATAATACAGGGTACCAGCTGAACAAATAACACCATATTGGCCTGGGACCTGGGCCGAGCTGGCCTGTGGGGACCTTCAAAAGACACACGCTATCACACATACACACTCGCAGATAGTTTCCAACAGACACATATGACGCAGACAGACTTACAAAGAGCAAATAGGCAATTTTAGGTTTTTGGAGTGTCAAAATAAAGCCTGAAACAAAGAAACATTTATATTGTTGTATGCAGGGCGGCGCGGTGGCGCAGTGGTTAGCACTGTCGCCTCACAACAAGAAGGT
>JAOTQW010066473.1:2127-14264 GCA_026260075.1 Sisor rabdophorus
GGGAGCTGATGGCAGCTTACAGACACAGATACACACACTCACACACACACACACAAACTACTACTACTACTAAAAAAATAATCTTATTTTTACTGTTTTTATATATGTTGCTAATCTATGATCCCCGGTCAGGTTTTCAGCATATTAAACACAAAGGACTTCTGTTGGGGGTGTAAACAACTGAAAAATAAAACTAATAGTAATGCAGGACAGTAACTAGCTAATGGTGAAGATGTAGTAGTACTGCTAGTAAAAATATAGAAAATGTTCATGGTAGTGTCAAATGGTAAAGAATGCAATAAATGTAGCATAAAATTAGTATATTTGAGTTTAATGTAGGTTTTTAAAAAATAATTAAGTTCATTTCTTCTTCTTTGATGAGAAGCAGGCGTATGCCCTGGACATGTCACCAGTCCATCGCAGGGCCACAGACAACCACACACTCATATTTATTGCTATGGACAATTTAGAGTCACCAATCAACCTAATGTACATGTTTTTGAACTGTGAAAGGAAACCGAAATAACCGCAGGAAACCACAGAAAGATCCTGTGTCTGGGAATTAAACCCGGGACCTTCTTGTACGCTGCCTTATAAATAATTCAGCCATTTATTTCAGTCAGATTCAGAGAATATTCTACTATCAGTAAAATTACTGTTACCTAAAGAAAATGTTACTGAAATACAAGTCAAGTTACTGGTCTACAAATTGACTTCACTAAAAGTAAAATGTAAACTATATTGCCAAATGTTTGTGGGCACCTGACCATCAGATCCACATGTGGTTCCTCTCCAAACTGTTGCTATGTTGTAGCATTAAATTATTTCTTAATTATTATTTCTTAATTATTATTCTTATTTCTTGGAACTAAGAGACTCCAACACTGTTCCAATATGACAATAACCCTGAGCTCCAACACAATGTAGAGTGAAAAAAAAGATGAGTGTTTGGGAAAAAGTCCCGATCTTAACACCAATGAAAACCTTTGGAATGAACTGGAATTTCGACTGCACCCCAGACCTCCTTGTAATGTAATATTTGTGTCTGATCTCACTAATACTGTTGGAGTTGAATGAAGAGATATCTCATGTTAAGGCTTCACATCAGAATCTGCATTTTAATCGTCCTGGGCAAACACAGTTTCTACTGCAGAATAAAGCTATTGCCTTTCTTAAACTTAACGTCAAGAGAAAAGCCAATAAATGTTATGCAGAAGACTATAATACTAAGGATTTTCACTAAAAGGAAAAAAGGCATGGTGCATCTAGCGCAAAAAGAATAAGATTTGGTCAGAACAGCTCAATTACATGGCACTCGTTTGCCCAGCCAAAATTTTTAAATAAATGGTAATATGACTAACAGTGGAATAGTACAAGTATTGCTTTTATTTTGTTATTAACCTGCAATATCTATTAAACCTATTTTTAAGGTTTAGTAGCTTTCTTCTCTTTCATCCCTCATTGATCACCCGCCTCTGATGTTGAGATGACTTTTCGCTCACAACTGAACAGATTGATCATTCAACATTTCTCGAACTTGTTCTCCATTTCAGTGGTAGCAGAATAATTTGCTAGCTCATAAACAAGCAGAAACTAGCAGCACAGTCCAAACACACCATTATGTTTTTTTCTTAATAGGGACTTTCTGTTCCCTGTAAGTTAAACGTTCCACTGATTTAAAGCAGTAAATGCTTGCTTCTAGTTTTGAAGTCAGCGTGTCATTGTGGGTTTGCGTGGCTGCTCGAGACGACATGGCATTTCTCTGATTCGATATACCATTTTTCACCCCTTTGTTTGGAACTGGTACCACTGTGAGAGGGATATTAATGTGGAATTATGTGTGTGTGTGTGTGTGGGTGGGTGTTTTGTTGGTGGGTGGGTGGCTGATTAACAGTACACTCCAGCACGTCAAGAATTTATTGCAGAAACATCTGGATGTCAAATGAGTATATATAAATATATTAATATGTTTGTGTTATGTTTTATCTTATGTATTATGTTGTTAGAACTACTAACTTATTTACAGATTTTTTTTCTGAAAATGTTTTTGTTATAGCAATAAAAATGAAGCAGATGAATTCCTCTTCGGTTCCCTGTAAAATGGAAACGAAAACTCATTTGCATACAATCTAAGTTGACTTTTATCTGATGAAGCTGACGGGGTAGACGGAGACAGATAACACCGGGAACACTGCTTGGCGCGGCTCTCGATAAAGCAATCATAATTAGTCTTTCTTTTTTCCCCTCAGCAGGTGTTTGCTTCTAGTCCTGGAAATGACTTTGTGAGATAAGAGCTTCCTTATTAAAAATAAGAACGCAAATGGCAACTCTGATCTGAAGTGACCACTGTTTTTCGATGTCCTCATCTGTAAAAAGTGAATTTCTTTAGTCGGACACAGGTACTGACATAAAGTGAGTTCACTGCTTAAATATGTAAATATGTATTCTTTTTTACATGAAAACACTAAGGAATTCAAACTCTGCTACAATGAAAAGTAGTGAATGTACAGCTTGTGTTGCTGTCTAATCAAAAAAACTCAACACACATCCATTAATGTCTAAACCCTTGGCAATAAAAGTGAGCACACCCCTAAGAGAACATGTCCAAGTAGCCATTTTCCTCCCTGCTATCATGAAACTTGTAAGGGTTACAATGTCTCAGATGTGAATGGTAGCAGGTGTGTTAAATTTGATGTTATTGCTCGCACTCATACTGGACAATGGAAGTTCAACATAGCACCTCATGACAAAGACCTCTCTGAGGATCTGGAAAAACTAATTCTTGCTGTATATAAAGATTGACTAGGCTAAAAGAAGATTGCTGAAACTGAGCTGCAGTACAGTGGCCAAGACAAAGAGCGATTTAACAGGACAGTTTGCAGAACAGGCCTCGCCATGGTTGACCAAATAGGTTGAGTGCACATGCTCAGCATCATATCCAGACAGAGCAGGTTGTCTTTGGGAAATATGCCGCAGAGGTTAATGGGGTGGGGGGTCAGTCTGTCAGTGCTCAGACCATACTGCATCAAATTGGTCTGCATGGTTGTCAACCTAGATGGAAGCCTCTTCTAAAGATGATGCTTAGGAAGGCCCACATACAGTTTGCTGAAGACAAGCAAGCTAAGGACAAAAATTACTGAGACCATATCTTGTGATCTAGACCAGGAAAAACTTGCTTGTTTCAGATGGTTTCATGTGTGTGTGGCGGAATTCAGTTGAGGGGCAAGTGTAACAAGTGTCTTGCCTATTGTTGTAGGGATTTATGAACTAACAGATTTTAAAAAGATGTGTGTAAAAGGTTTATTATATATAGATATGTATTTAGTCATAACATTTTTCTTATTATTTTCTGTTGCATTAAACATGATAAAAGACTGTTTCTTCTATTTATGTCCAATCAGATTTTAGCCTCCATGTGCTGCTATGTAAATCTCATGCTCAGTGCCTTCAGAATTAGAAGTGCTGCCCATGTAACTTAAACACTATTAGTACTGGGATTGTTTCTTTAACTAATTTTTTTTGTCTTCTGATTGGTTGGTTAAAGCAAAACAATTACAGCCAAGCTGACTAGCAAAACAAGTCTGTACTTTAAAAAATAAAAGGTTTTTAAGGTGAATTACTTTTCCAGAACAAATAGACATTTTCAAAAGCATTTAGCCTACTCTGAAGAGAACTACAGTGGGCAAAAGAGTATTTAGTCAGACATCGATTGCAAGTTCTCCCAATTTTCACCATAGGTATACCTCAACTATGAGAGACAAAATGAGAAAAATTAGAAAATCCCATTGTCTCATTTTTAAAGAATTTATTTGCAAATTATGGTGGAAAATAAGTATTTGGTCAATAACAAAAGTTAATCCTAATACTTTGTTATATACCCTTTCTTGACAATGACAGAGGTCAAATAGTTTCTGTATGTCTACACAAGGCTTTCACACACTGTTGCTGGTATTTTGGCCCATTTCTCCATGCAGATCTACTCTAAAGCAGTGATGTTTTGGGGGGACTTTAAACTCCCTCCAAAGATTTTCTATGAGGTTAAGATCGGGAGACTGGCTAGGCCACTCCAGGAACTTTAAATGCTTCTTGAGAAGCCACTTCTTCATTACCCTTGTGTTTGGGATCATTATCATGCTGAAAACGTTTTTGGGATCATTATCATGCTGAAAACGTTTCATCTTTGATGTCCTTGTTGATGGAAGGAGGTTTTCACCCAAAATCTGACGACACATGGCCCCATTCATTCTTTCCTTCAAATGGATCAGTCATCCCGGTCCCTTTGTAGAACAACAGCCCAAAAGCATGATGTTTCCAGCCCCATGCTTTACAGGAGGTTCTGAGAGCCAGAAATCTTGCTTGGTTGTAGGTTACCAAATACAAATTTTTCACCATAATTTGCAAATAAATTCTTCAAATTCTTCTTGATTTTTTCCCCCTCATTTTGTCTCTCATAGTTGAGGTATACCTGTGATGCAAATTACAGGCCTAGCTCATCTTTTTAAGTAGGAGAACTTGCACACTTGGGCTGACTTAATACTTTTCTGCCCCAATGTAGCTTGTCTCACCACTTTCAGATGAGTGCCACCAACCGGTAACATTGACTTACAGCTTTAAATATATTATATTTATATATTATATTTTATTAAATTTTGATTTTTATTATATCTTTAATGCATTCGTGATGGTATTAGATAAATATTGGTTCTAACTCCAAATAATAAAGATGGTACAGTTGTGGTGGTAGTGTAGCTGTTAGGGGTTATGTTAACGGGTTCCTGGCTTTAATACAATTTATAACAGCTAATCAATTAAAACCTATTAATCAGACCAAGAGAATGTTGATGTGGTCAGTGATTAATTTGATTAATTTGTTCATCTTCTATACCTGCTTACTTTTTAACTCTTGGTCATCGGGGTCTGCTGGAGCCTATGCTAGCACATATAAGGCAAGAGGTAGGGCCACACAGACAAACAACCAGACACACACTTCTATGGACAATTAAAAATTGCTAATCAACAAAATGTACAGGTTTTTGGACTGTAGGAGGAAACTGGAGTACCCAGAGTAAATCCACACAAGGTTAGGGAGAACATGCAAAGTCCACAAAGAAAGACCCCCTGACCCGGTAATTAAACCCAGAACCTTCTTGTTGTGAGGACAAGTTAGTGTTAGCTGTGCCCCAGGATTAATTTGATAAATTTTTAAGATTGGTTTTATAAACATCTTATTGTATAATGAATCTACCCTCCCAGCACCAGATTTTTTTATTTTATTTTTATTAATGTTATTTGTGTAGCACTTGAAGTTTTTCTTTAAAAAGGGGCTTTATAATTGAAATGTATTATTATTATTGTTGTTGTCATTGTTGTTATTTTACTATCATCATTTCTAGATAGGCATGTTCATATCCCAAAATGTCTATATGACTTGTTGTTTGTTGGTTGTTTAGTTCCCTATGTCCCTATAGTGTACATTTGTATGATAGGAGTTTATTCCATGTAAGTATATTCATGTATTTTATTTATTCTGCAAGCCCACAAATCTGTTTGATCTCTTTTTGCAATTTCATGCAATTTTCAGTACATCTCATCCTTATTGTTGTTGTTTAATCAAACCCTCAATTTTCTCTCTCTCTCTCTCTCTCTCTCTCTCTCTTACTTTCTCTCTTAATGCATCATCCTAAATGAAAACCTTCAGCACACGATAAAGCTAAGACAAGGTCCCTTTTTCACAATTATGTAATACTGAAATATTTCCATTTATTAGCAAAAGTCACATCAGTAGAAATCAGTAGATCAATACAGTAGACACCCAAATCCTCTAAAAAATCACTAATTAGGGCTGGCTGTATCAAGGCATTTGCTTTTCTTATGTAATGGAAAGCTTTCTCGCTACAAGAGAAGTGCTTACACCTCCATGACATAATTATCCAGCGGTAATTGATGCGGATGACATTAGGAGATATGTGGGGCCACTGTATATCTATCTCAGAGGAACGTCCTGATTGAATTTGTAATTAAGCTTTACCGACTCAAATCGCCCTAGTCCTGATTGACTTAAAAAAAAAAAACATGCCATTTTCTCACAGACAGTACCAAGGTTAATCAAAGATACATCAGGATCAGGTTAATTTATTTCACAACAAAAGTTTTTGACAACATGAGAAGCAGTTACACCAGACACATCAATTCAAAATCACGAACAAAGCAAGAAACATGTACAAAGTAAACATTTTAGTAAAAACAGTAAAATGAAATTGCTGCCTCAATGGTTCAGGTGAACTCATGATTGTGGGTTCAATTCCCAGCAACTGCATGAAATTCTGTAAGCCCCTGAGCAGGGCCATTAACCGCCAATTGCTTAGTTGTATAAAATAAATAAAATGTAAGCTACTATAGATCAAGTCTGATAAATGCTATCGATAATCTATGATTGTAATAGCCAAATTGAGCCTTTATGAAAAAAATATATGATATTATATTATTAATATTTCTAGATATTATAATGAGCCACAAAAGCTTTTTTAAACCATTTTTAACCCCTAAAATTTAAAATTTGATGTCTTGAGTCTAGACAAATAAAACAAGCTATGGGATTTAAGGTATCAAAAATAATTCATAGAACTATTTTAAAAATAGTAAAAAAAAGCACCATAAAATTACAGACCCCTTTACCAGTTAGCAAACAAAAGCCAGACAGACCTTTTCAGCTTTGTGTCTATCTGGGATGAGAGCTGAATACTTATGCAAAACACAGTATATACCAATTAATCCAGTAAATTTATGAAAAGGAAAAATGATGCCACCTATCTAATCAGCAAAGTATTTCAGTAAACCCTAAAATTTAGCATTAATGTTTAAATCATTTTGTATATAAATGAAAAATTACTGAACTTGTCCTGTCACACGAAATACCAATACTAAAGTTCCCTTTTAAAACCCATTAACTTTAAACTAATCTCTGCTAATTGTAGTAAAGAATGAAGCCTGCAAAGGTACTATATTTGTTGCTGTTTCCTCCATGAGCTTTGCCACCATCCAGTTTGACGAAGATCTCATCTCCTCGGTCAAGGTGGAGAATCACTGTGTTCGAGGCATAGTCATAACTCTGATCTTGGTCTTGGGCTATAGCACTTGCCCTCACCTAATTTGAGAAAGCACAAAGAGTCAGAACGTAAAAGCAGAACTGGATATGTCATTTTTTTGGTGGATGGGCATGAGGGCAAAACAAGTATTAAGCTATGCATGAATAATATTGTTGAGTCACTCTGAAGCACTGACTGTGTGTATGGACTTAGTCGGAGTAGACATTACTCAAGATCTAATGTAAAAATGGTGCATTTGCAGGAATATGAATAAAATCAGATATCTCCTAAGCAACAGTATTTCTCATTTCATTAGAGTTATTTATTGCAGCAATTTGAAGATTTAGAAACTGCTGTTTGCCAGATTTATGTCAACCTTACTGTATCTGCCTTAATTTAATACCAGGTTTACCAGGTCCTAAATGTATAATGGGGCATTGTAGAGATGGCCATAGACACATATCCAATCCAGTTTCTTTTCATTGATTTATTCATCTTCTATACCTGCTTATTCCCTAACTCGGGGTCTATCCCAGCCTACATAGCGCAAAAGGCAGGGAAACAACCTGTTCCAGTCACCAGTCCATCGCAGGTCCACACATAGATGAACAACCATACACACTTACTCCTATGGCCATTAATCAAGCTAATGTACATGTTTTTGGACTGTGGGAGAAAACCGGAAGAACCCACACATGCAAAAAAAAACATTTGCCCAGGGAATTGAACCTGGCTCACAAGCTAAAGCTAGCATGTTTTAATTAGCATGTTACACACAGTCTTTTCTATTATGATAACTGTGAACTCTGAACTCTGCTGTTGAGTGTATTAACTACCACTCTACTGGATGTGATTCTCCTTATGGCTTGTACCCAGATCCAATCATAAAACTTAACTCAGGTCATGATCAATTTATTCAATTCTTATTTAAATTTAATTCTTTTAATTTAATTGTTTCCTCAACAAATAAGGGTGTCTTCCAAATGGCGTAATTGTAATGTACTGTAACTGGTACAGTACTAGGGCTAGTTTCCTAGGAATGTCTAGTTTTCATGCATGTTTTAGGATTACTAGTCCCAGTTGCCGTCCCTTGGTTTTTATATTAGATCTAGTCTTGTTGCCAAATAAATATGCAAAGCCAATGGCGATCTTAGGCTCAATGTGTAGTTTTTGGTTACTATTTATCATCATTGATCAATTATTAAAATCAATTGTTGACATGAGCTTAAAACTAACCATTGTTTTAGGGATTAACCCACTAAAAGTCCCTGTCTTTTGATGATACTATTCCTGCTTTAGGCAAAAATTATGTCTCAAATTGTTTGTATTGTAAAATAATTAAAAAGTAAAATGCTAGCTTACTGACCCAACAAGCAAAAATATCTTGTAGTGCCTGTTAAATAGTCATAATCATCATATATTATAGGTTTGTAGTATTGTGATTGTAAATTGGCCATAGGAGTAAGTGTGAGTGTGTGTGTGTAGCCCTGCAATGGACTGGCGACCTGTCCAGGGTGTACCCCTGCCTCTTGTCCTACGTGCGCTGGGATAGGCTCCAGAAGACCACCTTCACCCTAAGCTAGGAAATAAACAGATATAGAAGATGAATGAATGAATAAATTACTATAGTATGGCACCATTTATCTTATTGTTAGCACAGTCGCCTCATAGAAAGAATGTCCTCGGTTCGATTTCCAGGCAAGGGGTCCTTCTGTGTAGAGTTTGCATGTTCTTCCCGCGCTTGAATAGGTTTACTCCAGTTTCCAACCACAGTCAAAATATATGTACATAAGGTTAATTGGTGATTCTTAATTGTCATATGTGTAAGTCTAAGTGTTTGGTTGGATGTGTGGTCCTGTGATGGACTGGTGGCCTGTCCAGGTTGTACTGGAAAAAGCTTTAGCAGACCCCCAGCACCCCGAAATAGGGAGAAAGCGGGTCAATTAAAATAATTAGATCAAGATTTACTTTACTTATACAAAGTTTAATAATTTTTTTAAAGCTTCCACATGTCATTGGCTTACAGACACTCTCTTCTGATTGGTCAGGACTCCTGCCAGTCACCTTGTACCAGGCATCTAATCTGAAGAGTTAGACTGTGCTGATGTTGGATATGCCTACAAATTCCAACAAAGAATGGTAAAGGAATAAGAATGATAGTAGCTTAGGACTACCAAATTATCCAGTTCCCTTTATAAACAAAAATGAGACTTTTAAAAACCAATATTTTTTAGTATTCATTTGTCATATTTTTCAAAATTTTCTTACCTGTCCATTTTTTACAAGATCTGCCCACATGCTGGTCCCATCACCACCCCTCATCAGAACGTTGTAGGTAAAGAAATATGTACCAGGGACCTTGCACACAAACTTTCCAGTTCCACCGTCGTAACTGTTGCCAATGTTAGTGACGACATCATCAAATCTCAGGATCTCGTAGCCCTCTTGTGGGTTTCTTAGACCAGCATAGAATGCTACACGTGAGCCTGGATTAAAACTGCCAATGCCAGCAATCGCTGCTGTGACTTTTTCCCCTGGTGGCCCCATAGGACCTGGAGGACCGGGCTCTCCTGGTGGTCCTGGTGGTCCAGGATTTCCTGGCTTGCCGTGTATATATGTCGGCAATAGCGGGCTCACGCTATGATCGCTTTGAGGCTCTGCGTCCACTTGAATTTGCGTTATGGCTGTGTCGGAATCTGTTGCCGAGGTGATTCCTGTTCCAACGGTGCCTGACTTGTCCAGGTACGGATCACAGACCATGCGGCAAGTGCCCAACATCTCATAGCGGCTACCATCCTCGTTGCCTCCCACTGAGTTTACCAAGACTGGAATGAGTACAACCAAAATGATGAGAAGCATGATGGCAGTGGTGCCCAGAAGAATCTTCCAGGCTGCCAGCGCCAAATTCTCCCCGTACGCTGGAATGATGAGTGCCAGAGGATCACCAAAGTCTGGTGGAAGTGTATGTGTCTGTGTGTGTGTGTTTTTGTGTGTGGTGTGTGAGAAAGAGAGGGAAAGAAAGAAAGAATGAGTAAGAAAGATGAGGACAAAAAACCCCAGTCTGTCAGGAGAGTATAAAAGAGAGAAAGAGATCGAAGGGATGGACAGAAAAGATAATGATGTTTTTATACTCCTTTTCCTGACTCAGTGAGGGCAGGAGAAAGAAGGGGAGGAGAAACAAAGGAGGGGGCTAGAACAATGAGCAAGCCAGAAAGAAGCCACTATGCCAAAACAAGATATTAACATTTTATTTAAATGGGTACTTTTATGATTTAAAGCTTTGCTGTGGGATTTCACTTTGGGTTTACTCGTAAGACCATTCATGTTTTTTAAGTTTCAGGAAAAGGGAAATAATAACAATGAATAAAGGGGTGGTGTAGTGGTGTAGTCTTTAGTAGGTTTGCCTGACAGCAAGAAGGTCATGGGTTCAATTCCCAAGTCGTTCTGTGCATGTTCTCTTAATGCTTGCGTGAGTTTTCTCTGTGTACTCCGGGTTTGTCTAGGTTCGTCTAGGGCCCTGCAATGGACTGTCGAGTGTGCCCCTGCCTCTTGCCCTATGTGCTTTGGGATAAGTTCCAGCAGACCCCTGTGACTCTGAAATAGGAACTAGGAAGCGGATTAGAAGATGAATGAATAAATGAAATACAGGTTACATAACACAACAAAACAAAAGTAGAACCTGACATTTCCATAATACAGCCTTTGCCAGTGAATTAACTAAGAAATTGAAGGATGCACCCCCCTCCACACACAGACACACACACACACTCTACTTTACAGATTTGAATTAACCTGTCCTAATTCCAGCTGGCAAATATGACAAGACGTGATAGAATGTTGCATTGAACATAATATTTAACCTTTCACACAGACACACAGCTTCGAACCAACAGTTATGTTCAAAAGCAGGGGAAATGCACTATGGTTTACACTCTAACCCTAATACATCCTAAAGAACCTTATAAAATACACTATAAGTGACACGGTAAACCTAACCGTAAACCCCAACTCTAATCCTAAACCTTACATTTACCCTAAACCCAAACTCTAATCCTAAAACCTAATCCTAAACGTAAACTCTAACCCTACATGAATGTGAAAATACAGACATTGGTTGTATTTTCAGATGTGACCTTTTTAGTAAAAATCTCTCAGGCGATGACTCAAATCTTTTACATCTTGTTGAATTATTTTATTATTTTATTCGTCATCGCTATAAGATGCTAGAGAATGTAATTTGTCACTGTTTCTGATTTAAAGCACCTTGCCCTTGGTCTCAGATGATCCTTGCTATCTTCTGTTTGCTTACTAGGGCATGTTTGTTTGTTGTCTCTGTTTATAAGAAAAGATTTCCTTCATAATTTTTAACATTCTTTGTACATTTGGGTACAAAGCTGCAAAGTTAAACTGCTACCACATTATTTGATTTCAGGGCCTGGAAGAGGGCAATAAGAAGGGATGGGTGGCATGTTTTTGTCTCAGTGTCTTTTTAACTGAAACTAACTCCTCACCCAAAATCGCATACATCGCATAAGTTAGTATGCACTTCCTAACGATTAAAAAAATAATGTTTTACTGTATATAGTATAAGTAAAGATGGTATGAATAATATTTGGATGTTCTACATCTGCCATGTTAAGATTTTTAATTTGTCTCATGTTGAACAAGAGCAGTTCAATTACAATTTAGTTTTAAGTATCTTAAGTAATCTAAAACACATACAAAGTTCTTTGATGGCGATTTTCACTATTTCCAAATAGGACAAAAGTCCCTATTGTGTGCGTACTTCAGAATCCAGGAGGAAGTAGTAGATCATCTGGGAAATTTTCTGTGCTTTACACTTCACCCTACTTAAGTAATTAAGTATACAGGCATGTTTTGTAGTCAACAGAAGTCGCAATCAATACAAAATTTGAGTAGAAAAAGGTAGAGCACAAAGGTAATAGAAAAATCAATGAATATGACTCCTTAATATGAGGCCTTAAATTTTAGGAGTGTGTCTGTGTGTGTGTGTGTGTGTGTGTGTGTGTGTGTGTGTGTGTGTGTATGTGT
>JAOTQW010066495.1:0-10895 GCA_026260075.1 Sisor rabdophorus
GGAAGATCAACAGTGCTCTTGTATGTCTTCCATTTTCTAATATTTGATCCCACAGTTGATTTCTTCACACAAGACTGCTTACCTATTGCAGATGTTTTCCACCCTGGTGTAGGTCTACAATTTTTGTTTCTTGACAGCTCTGGTCTTGGCCATAGTGGAGTTTTGAGGTTGTGGACAGGTGTCTTTTATACTGATAATCAGTGGAGGACAGGGGAGCCTTTTATAGAAGAACGTACTAGTCTGTCAGAGCCAGAATTTTGCTTGTTTGTAGGTGACCAAATACTTATTTTCCAGCATAATTTGCAAATAAATTATTAAAAAATCAGACATCAAAATGTTTTTCTTATTCTGTCTCGTATAGTTGTGGTATACCTATAATGAAAATTTCAGGCCTCTTTCATTTTTTTAAGTGGGAGAATTTGCACAATTGACACGCATTATTTAATTTCAATAGTTTAATGTACTTAAAATTGACTATTTATTTTTGTATTAAATAAATAGTGAAAGAATCATCATCTTATCAAATTTTTAAGTTCAGTAACAGTACACCATATGGGTCCAAAGACTAGGGGATGAAAGAAATAAATAAATTTTAGCTGATATACTCCTGTAATATTGCTAATCTCCTGTAAACTTTTGGAGACAAAAGAAAAATAATTGAAAAAATGCCCTACACCCAAAATGGAATAACAAACCCTTTTTTTCATCAATGAGCACTATAAGTGGCAAACAGTAGGTTAAAAATACAACAAGCTATTTTGTTGCCCATGTGTACTTTTGTACTGTGAGTTTATGGAAATGATTAGGATTGGGTTCATCGTGCCTTAAACTTATATTTTTTTGAGCGCCTTGTCAGTTGTGAACATGTTGTGAAATTACATATACTATATAGTTTAGGGTTATACAAACCTGGTCAGAATTAAGCTCCACCTCTAAACACACTTAAACTAATCCATTAAAATGTTGCTAGGTATAATTAGAAGGCGTGTTGTGGCAAGTTGTAGCTAAACTCTGTGGGACACCGTCCCTTCAAAAACAAGTTTGGATACACTGCGGTTGGTAGGTAGGTACTTTATTTATCCCAGAGGGAAATTTGTAGCTTCTAGAAGTATTACAAACAATGCAAAGTATTGCCAAAGATAAAAAATATATAGTAAACATGTATTGTGCATAGAACAATTGTGTTCTGAAGAGCAAGTTGTAAGTCGCTCCGGATAAAAATGCTGTAAATGTCTAAAGTCATTTAGTTGTTCTTAGTATTGTTTCTTTGGGTCTCAGATTATACAGGATTTTTTCTTTGGGTCCCTTTTCTGTTTTATGCTTAGGATGATATGTTGTAGAGGATTTCCCAGCTCCATTGTGCGGTATCTGCCTTGATAGGATAAAGCCTTCTCAGTTCTGCATACCTGTGCTGCCATGATCATAGGTGGGGGGCATTCTCCTCTGTAGGGGGTATAGAGAGAGAGTGGAAGTGAGAGCAGGGTGATGCAGTGTAATGTTTCATCCTGCTTAGTGCTGCAGCAGCCTGTAATTTTCTTCATCTCGTCCCTCACCTTCTTCATGCTGTTATTCTTCAACATCCGCTCAAAGTTCTCCTGTACTGCTCCTTGAGTTGGTCTTTAAGTGTCTTTTGTACCAGCTTGAGCTCCTGCTGATCACCATCTTTAAAGGCTGCCTTCTTATGTTTTAGAAGGCAATTGATGTCACCAGGGTTTGCTAATAGCATAGCAGCGTACAGTTCTTACTGGAACTACAACCTCCAAACTGAAGTTGATTTAGTCAGTCTTGCAGTAAACCCCCTGATGTTCTCACCGCTATGCAGTACTGTGTTAATAAAGCAGTCTATCAGTGTCTGTTCTGCCCCAGAAGACTATTTTCTGAATGTGTGTGTGGTTGAGGTCAATCTTCTTTTAGTTCTTAGTGCAGGTAGCTGGGTGGTGCTGTATGCTTTCCTTGCATTGGCATACAGCAAATTAGTAATCTTATTTTTCTTGGTTTACAGTCCACATAATGGAAGAGATCAGATAATGTTTTGTCCAGCATAGCATGATTAAAATCCCCAGAGCCTAACACAAGTGACTTGGGATGCTGTGTTTGCAGACTCATAACAGCTGAGGGGAGGTAAATAGCAAAAACAAGTGCGTGTCTGAACTCTCCAGGCAAGTAATATGGATGCATTCTTAGAGCCAAAAGTTAAATGTCCCTACATTAGTTTGAGATTTTAATGTTTACGTGCCCATAATTACACTACCTCGAATTCACACACATGTAGCAGAACCCACTGTACTGAACTGCCGTTTAAATTTTAAACATGGTTCTTTTTTAAAAACACATTAGTATTTGCCCAAAAGACTTTTATTAACCACCTGGATTTTTTGTGTGGGGACACTGTTTATGATGGATGAATGTCTATTTTACTTCTTTTGGACTGTAGAATATTAAAACCCACTCACTATCATTATAAGGTTTTAAATATATTTTTATAATAACTCTGATTAGATTATTTTTTAGAAAGAAGTAAATTATACACTCTGTATCTGTATAATAAATTTTTCATGTTTGTTACTTATGGTGTCATTTATAGACAGAATGGTCTTCTTATTTTGCCTAATTTAAAGTGCGTGTAAAATAGGTAATGCAGTATAATAAAACATTTTTTTCTTTAATCGCTTAACTGTCACCATTGGGACATTTGCCATGCTGTTAAAACATAACATTAGTTTTAACCTAAGGTTTTATAATATTGACAAACTGACAGCTAATTTATCTTGATTCCAAACTTATTTTAAAGTCCTGGACCCAAATAACAAAAAGGCTCTGTAATCTGGGCTGACAGAATATCGATTATAATATTGACTGGATTTTTTACAATAAACGGAGACAGTAGATCATATGACATTTTTATATTGAGGATATTTTATATTCAGAGGACTTTGATAGCACAGTTCATTTAAATGTAAAAAAGTACATACAAAATATTTGTCAACATGGGGCTGTCATGGCTCAAATGGTTAAGGAATTGTTTCTTGGAAGACCAAAAATTGGGTTCAAGCCCCAATGCTGCCACTGTTGGGTCCGAAGCAACACCCTTAACCCTTCTTGCTCGAAGGATGGTTTAGCATAGCTAACCCCAACCGTCCAAGATGTGTGAAGGAACAAATGTCACTGTAAAGTATATATTGCCTTTAAACTTTTTCACTATTTTAGCACCATACAAATTTATTATTTTTTTGTGATGAACCAACACAAAACACACATAATGATGTGAAATAAAATGAGTGAAGTGAAATAAAAATGATACATGGTTTTAAAAATGTTTAGCTAATAAAAATTTGTGTGAGCCACTTCGTAGTGCCACCTTTCATTGCAATAACAGCTGGAAGTCTTTTGGGGTATGTCTCTCTCATCTTTACATATCTAAAGACTGACCATTCTTCTTTTCAAAATAGCTCAAGGTCAGATAGATGGGGAGTGTCTGTAAAGAGCAATTTTCAAGTCTTGCCACAGAAGCTCAATGGGATTTAGGTCTGGTAAAGTGGTGGCTTAGTTTTTGGGCTGATACTAGAAAGACCAGGGTATAATTCCCAGCACCATCAAGCCACCACTGTGCATCTCTGTGCAATGCCCTTAACGATTGCTTACTTTTATAAAAGAAATACATTTAAGTTGCTCCAGGCATCTTCCAAAATGCTGTAAATGTACATGTATGGACTTTTACTGGACCATTCTAACACATTAATAATTTTTTAATCCAAACCATTCTAATGTAGCTGTATGTTTAGGCTTATTGTCTTTGAGTACAGGGTGTAGAATACAAATTCACACCACACTTTTCACATTTCTATTTGCCTAAACCATGTATTATTTTTGTTTAACTTTACAATTATGTGATACTTTAGGTTGGTCTATCACATAAAACCACAATTAATTACATTTAAGTTTATGGTTGTAGGGTGACAAAATAGAAATAAAGTCTAATGCTCTGTGTGTGATAAAATAAATACTTTTTGCATATTTGGAATTTACCTACAGTTGTTAAAAAAGTAAAGAAAAACAAAAAAGTGCCCACAGATGTTACTATTTGTACTGTTTTTAAGAGGAAAATTTAAGAGGGGTGTTATTTATAAAGAAAATATTACTGCTTTGTTGATATTTAAAAAAAGCCTGTTGAGTTTACTATAGAAATGTTTGCCATGTGTCTATTTGTGTGCTAAAATGTATTATTATTTGTGTAATTTAATGCATGTCAGAATGGAAACAACTTGCATCTGTCTGGGTAGACAGCTGATTTGTCTTGATTCCAGACTCATTTTAAAGACCTGAACCAAAATAACAAAAAGCCTTTGTGATCGAGGCTTTGGTAAAAGGATTGAATATTGATCTTTCTTTTAATGCTATAAAAGTAGAGGACAAAAATAGGCTTTCGGAAACCTAGAGTAGACCTACCATTTCCCTTTTTGAATGACACAAGCCAGCAAGATGACCACGAAAGACAACCAGAAACTGAAATGTGAGCTTATGCAAACACTAATGTCTCTGTATTTTTATTATTTTTCGAAATGTTTCCAATAGTAGGATTTCTCTACTATAGGCATAAATTGTATCTTTTTTCCCATGAAGTGTGCGACCTTGTATATGACATGACATCTTATATAAATAGACATCAGCCTTTTAATATATAAGCATTGTTTAAAAGAAAATATAGAAAAACTATATAAAGGAAGTGCTAAGAAGACGATAAAGGACTTAACATGAGCTGTTATTTGGTGGCAAGATTAAAAGCTGTGAGATGACCTGCTTCATAAATAAGCAATCTTTTTTGTTAATGCAGTCTTAGAATGTTGATTCAGTTTGTTAGGCAGCGTGTCTGGCACCTGTACATACACTAAAGGATTGTCATCTATTAAAAGTGGCAGGATAAAAGGAGGTAGAGCTAATACGTACTTAGCATGTTCCCCACACAGTATATCAGCCACCTATATCAGCAAGTTTGCTTGCTTTGTTGCTTTTATCATGCTGATTGGAATAATGCATTGATTGTGTAAAGATAGCTTGGGGACATTTCTATAATGAATTTGTTTGGACTGCTGCTTCTGAGAGGTGACTAAAAATAATTGAAGAGGGAGATTTAGGAATGTTCTGTTTGTACGATTTCGCCAGATTTTATCGTCTCTGAGCCTATGGATTTCCTTCCAAATAACAAAGTAACGAAATAACGCAAAGAGCTGACAAACATTTTCCTTAGTAATAATACAGGCTCAAGGAACATATACAAAATCACATTGTTTATGCATATCCCTCCATGCTCTCTCTTATTTATTTGGCCAGCCATGTGAAAGTTTACACTCTAATTGTAAAGACTGATGATAGAATCTTCACAAATCAATAGATTCCTATTAAATAACAGTAAAAAGCAGCTTTCAATGTTAGGTGGGAAAATATTTATCATTTACTGACAGAAGCCGACAAGAGCGCTTCCTTCTTTGTAAATGTGTGTGAGCACATACATATGTATGTGTGAGTTTGTTTGTGAATATCAAGTGCCTCACCATGTGTAAGAAGAAGGAGAGTACATCAATAGGATGTGGAATTGTAGATTAGGCCTACAGTACATTCATTACAGCTCAATTTGCAGAGGAGGTCTCGCAAAGTGCGATCTTCCAGGTGAATAATAAAGAAGACAATGCAGGGCTCTCCTTATAACTCATGACTCAATAATGAGCGTTTATTTCCTCTTTTTTGTCTTTTGTCTCACTCTTTCATTTTTCTCTTCTGCTCAAGAAACTATAAGCGTAAGTGTTGAGATTAAACATGACTACTGCAGCATTCTTTCCTTGGATTATTTAAAAAAAAAATTATTTGGTGCGTCTGTTCCAATTTACACCTTTTTTGTACTTAACCTACCCTACTTATACATTTTACCAGCTATTTAGCCACATGTGCAGTAAATATAACTCGTATAACTCTTTTATCTTGAGTAAACTGGATCATGTTGATGGAAACCTCCAAAGCACACAGTGTTTTTTTTATGTTGCTTGTTGCGTTAACCATAATGCTATCTAGTGCAGAACACACATTGCCATATCTGTTTGATTTATCTCCACTCGATTACACATGCACATCTAATATACATTTTTGCAGACCTCCACACTTTGACCGCCCAGGCACAAACATACAAAGAGGAATTCCTGCCGGCTGTGACAGTCATGTCCCCATGATTTTCCCAAGTAACAGAGCTGTCCATCAGTATGCTGCTTAAAGCCCATGATTATTTCTCTGGCCTCACATCCATGCTTCAAACAGGGCCTGATGCTGACGTCTGCTGTGTTTGTTCATGTCTCACCTATTACCATGACCCAGTTTTTTTTCTATTCGACTAGACAATCCCAACTTATAGTGACATGTCTCCTCAACCTGGCCTGAAAATAACACCAACTTTTGTTTTACAAACGGGAATATAAATAGCAAACATGACATGCTTCACAGGACATACCGGGACTTCAATGTCACCCTACGTTTTTTTCCCACAGGATTCTGGGAGGAACAGCAGCCATACTTTGTTACTTCTAGCTGACTGAGCAACCTGGCAGCCAGCCTCACGAGTGCCACAGGTGCAGCTTTAAGTGGTCCGGGAGTTTATAGCCTATACAGTACGGCCATGCTTCATTAGAGAGTAAATGAGATGGAAAAAGTTACCCTCTCTTTCCCTCCACTCCTTTTGGAATGCATCCGAGTCTGGGTTGCATGGATTGTATGCACAGATTTCATGTTAAAGCAGTTTATTAGTTTATTAGTGATTAGTGTATGAAGGCTGTAGAACATAAACAGTGTATAATTTGTAATGTATAAAATGTTTGTTTATAAATATTTCTACTTTATTTCCAGGCAATAGAAATAGTAAGATAAATTGTGTGGTAGTGGTAAAATAGTGTGTAAGTGTTTGAAGTGTCCATGCTAAACAGAAAGTAAACTTATGTCAGGTCCATGTGGTGCTGTTGAATCTCAGTTATATTGGTTTGTGCGTGTTTAAGGTAGAACAGTTTGTTCGTGTCATTGGCTAAATTAACTATGTGATTTCAGCATTGCAACACAGTCACAGGCTGAGCAGAGCCCCAGTGTTTAGTGATTGTGCTGAAGATGTTGCTTCCAATCTGGACTGACAGGTCTTTCTTTCTGAAAGGATCCAGTTACAGAAAGTGGTGTTTGGGCTCAGCTTCTTAATTATATGCTGATTATTGTTTTAAACGCTAAACTAAAGTCTATGAACAGCAATTGTACATGTTTCTTTATTGTCCAAATGTGTTTGAACCAGATGGGGGTTGTGGCAATGGCGTTGTCTGTGGTTCAGACAATTCGCAAACTGTAGGGTCCAGTGCGGGAGGCGATAGTCATTGAGTCAAAAGGCAGTCGACTTTTTTCAGGCACAAGAGAATGACATTGGTGCACAGGGAATAATCTGCCAGAGCGGTTTTCCAGTCTAGCAGCCTTCTGTGGATTAACTTAACCTTAAATTTCCTCTCTTTAGGAAGATCCACTTTATACTTCCACAAAATATTAACAAATTTGATAATTCTTTTTCAACTCAACAAGGATAAATTATATAAATCAAACTATGATTAATCAAACATGCAGAACTCAGCATAGTGGAGCGGAAAGGGTTATTTTATTTAGCCGTTATACAAAGGATGTAAATAGTAGAAAGAGTGTGTTTTTCCTGCAGTGGTCTGTCTCTCGAGCTGGGCCAGATGAGAGCTACTCTGAAACTACTGCTGAGCAGAGCATTTAGTTGCAGCGGAACTGGCGAGCATAGAGCTATTGATTGGTACCTTGGGGACTGGCAAACAAAAGAATGTCACGCTCCTAAACAATCTAGTTATCTGGTAACGAATGTTGATCCTTTTATTTTCTATCAAAAAGAAATTCAGTGACAGTCCACTGCAAGCCAGCAGTGTTGTCACATCCAATAGGCCCAAGACCTTAATGGAGGGCAGGCCTGAGGCCACTTCAACTTATTTATGATGTATGTTTTGAGATGCAGCCATGTCCGTAAGAGTTTATGCTCCCACAATGCACCATTTGAATTAAACATAACCCTTTTTAAAAGAAAAATAAAAACAAAATTAGGCACTATATTTCATAAAGCTAGCTAATGATTTCACCCTCCTACCTTCAGAGGTAGCATCATTTAAGTATTGACATACCCTCCTCACTACTGGTTAAGCTGACTATTTATTATTAACAAGCATCTTTTTTGAAGTATTGTTTGCCCAGAAACTTCAGAAAGCATTTTAGGGGGGCTGGATCTTTCTGCGCAACTTCCTCGCAAGGTTACATCAAGCTAAAATGCTGTGGATTACGCAGTTCAATTCCAACTTGAAGCAGGTGAAATAAGGTGGCTTCAAAGCGATGTTCAAGGCTGAATTAATTTCAGACAGACCCGACGACACAGGGTCATGGAGACAAAGGGTCGTTTTATATGTTAATATGTTGGTTGCAGCGTTTTATGTCAAACGATGGATATCACTCTGCGTGTGGGGGCACAAAACGTGAAACAGATCTCTCTTTACATTATTTCCTCATCAAACAACTGAAAAAATAAATACAACATAGATAAGCAACTGGTCAGAACACTGTCATGTTAACTGTTTACAGCCTCCAGCTACCATGACATGCTTAGTTTCTTAGGTGGGAATAAAGAAAACCTGAAGACTGTACAATTGATCTAGTCAAAAACGCTATTCCTTCTCGAGTCCGTGTCTAACCCCGGTCACAACCCGAAAGCCTAGCTGTGGAGATCTACATCTCTGTAACATCAAAAGATTGTATCAAAGAACAGCGAAACTGATGAAGCACTTTCTTAATACTATAACCTTTCAGATCATTGCGTCTTCACCGGCCTCTAAACCTCAAGGTTGTGTTGGGTGCCCTTATCCAGAGCGACTTACAACTGAGCAATTGGGGTTTAAAGGCCTTGCTCAGGAGCCCTTGGTGGTGCTGAGAATCAAACCCCAACACCTTAAGCACTAGGCCACCCCTACACACATAAATATTAAAACATATGAAATAACACCCCTGGTATAAACTAAACCCTAGATCTTATTGAAAAATGCTTATTGGAGGCCTGAGTGCCACAAGGATGTCATTTTAGATTTTGTCACCAATCTCACCTGTTCAAATGCATTCACCGCAATCCTGATTTAAAGAAATAAAAATTTCGATATCCGTAACTCTATACCTTTGAACTAAGTCAGACATCATGAGTAAAAATATCTTGATGTTAAAGATATTAGTAAATCTTATGAGGAACCATCCTTATCTGATCTGATATTTTATACATAATACATTTTCTTCTAAGTTTGTTTTAGAAAATAATCTGCTATTCTATCGAATTAAATAGTTTGTTATTATATGACATCTGTCTTGCTAATATCAACTGTTTACTTGTGTAAATAACTTTAAGTCAAACTTCAGTCAAGCTATCTTCATGGTGTCCCACTATAGTCCTCCTAGAGTAGCAAGTGATAAAACTTGACAAAAACTAGGTCATCAGGAAAGACCAATAAGGTTTGGAGAGCAAAGTCACTGGTGAAACTGACAGTAAGAGAGACCCCTAAAGTGGTAAAAGAACAGTTTAAATGTATTCTTTTTTTCTGTTGTTGCACCTATCTTCATCTTTGATTAGACATGTTTAGTGGAATGACAAAACTTGAAAAGCTTAGAAGCTTGTTTCCAGTTTCACTGATAAGCATCTACTTCTGGCATTGGTTGATTATCAGAAATGCATCATATTCATCTCTTGACTTTCAGACCAACTGTGCTAGTCAATAAATAGTAATGAGTCACTTAACAATTTCATTAGCCATAGTCTAACATAAGGAATTGCAATGTTTTCTTTTTGATTCACCATTACTTTTCTGTTTTAGCTTTCAAACACCCATTATATGGCTTGCTTAAAAATTTAAATAATATTTAAAATGTATTTAAAATTCGTTCTGCACCAAGCATATATTTGGAGCACAGTTAGTTTTTTTATATAAATACCCCCAGGTTTTACTTAGACTTTTTCCCCACATTTTCTTCTTGGATCCTGGCTATGAAATCATGAGCTAGATTTGTTGTACAGAGAGCCCTACAGAAGGAATAAAAAAGACTATGAACATTTTGATCAAGTTAAAATTGCACCAAAATGTTGCACATGGTGTAAAATAGTCTATCTTTGCTTTCGTAAAGAAAATAGAGAAAAGTAATTAGTTTTACACATTTGTACCTTCAAAATAAGTTGTTGATGTAATAGTTATATTCAATCAACAATCATTGGTTGGCTTTGAAAAAGTGACTGGCAGAATGCATAGACATTGGTTGAATTTGCATTGATAGATAAAATCACAATATTGTAAAATTCTGGAGGTCTGCCTGATAATAGAACTACTTCAGATAAAAGAAATCCTTCATCATTTGACATCCTGTGAGTAAAATTAAGTGACATATAATTTATCCTTGATTTAGAATGTCATTTTTGTTTCACTTCCTCCCCCCACAGCTAAAGCAGAGTGAGGCCAACGCCGACACAAAAGAAAAACTCCCCTTGCGCTTGCGTATCTTTGAAAAATTCCCCAACAGGCCACAGATGGTGAAAATCTCCAAGCTGCCATCTGATTTCACTGTGCCCAGGATAAGGTAGTGACACATAAAATGTTCTTTGGGGATTTCAGAAACTCAAAATCCAAATGCAAAAACTTGAGAGATTATTAGAATTTATTAAAGTTATAAACGTATAGTATTAGTTCAAATAGGTTGAAAGAAAATTCAGTAAGATCATCATAGATTTTATGAATACAGCAGCCATAATTCCTGTGTACAAATCTGACATGCAGGTAAAACAATCCATAGCAGCA
>JAOTQW010066575.1:0-14235 GCA_026260075.1 Sisor rabdophorus
AGCCCGGGATTCGAACCCAGGACCTTATTGTTGTGAGGCGACCGTGCTAACCACTTCGCCACCGCGCCGCCAACATGCATTATGACCCTGTGAATTCTTCGTGTTTTATGTGTTTGGTGATCTTTGCTTTTAGCAAAAGATTAAACTTCGCGTTTGCTGTAAATAGCTTTTGAAATAATAAATATCTAATGGAATTTGACCCCGAATTTTTTTTCAGGAATTCATGATAAAAGATACAGGCTTACCAAGGACCCAGACTTTTTGTGAAATATTTACACACTGTGAGCTGGTTAAAAAAATCTCTGGCAGTCATGGCTCAAATAGTTAAGGTGCTGAGTTACTGTTTGGATGACAAGAACCCTGCCAAGTTGGGTCCTATAGCTATACTCTTAACCCTTCCTGCTCCAAGAGACCTATATCGTAGGTGTGCTCTGACCCCAACTTTTTAAGCTGGGATGTGTGAAGAAACTAATTTTACTGTACTGTGTAAACCTCTTTATTTTTGTACACAGACTATTGTGATTACATGTAAACTCATAAATATAGAATAAAAAATGATTATGATAACTTCCATGTTCCACATTAGACATAGACAACATTACCACCATGGCAATCACCATCTTTTTGACATGGGTCACATTCACATCATAATTCACCAGCAGGATTCAACTTGCATTTATTACGATAAGCTATTTATTAGAAGCAAAACTTCTACGAATAGGTTTATTACACTGAAGGATTGTTAGAATAAGACATTTTCCTATCAGTGAAATGCAAAATTTCACATCTTTAAAATAATGTCTATAAATCCCAGCAAACGAGCAAAAAAGTCTGAAGGACATGGAACTGTCCCGTTTCACATCAATGAACTTCATACAGCAGACTATTTAAGCTTGGTAATGTGTTTAGTGAATAATTCATGTTTTCATATAATATTAACTTTGACTTTTGGAAGAATACATATAAGGAAAAGTTGGCATTTTACTAAACAAATTAGCAAATTAGCAAGAGAGTTTTCCGCAATTGAAGGAAATAAACAGCTTTGGATGGATACTGACCTCTTCAGACCCGAAAAACCCCACCCAAGCTATATTTTTGAAGATGCATTGACCCATTTTTTCCCTTTTTCTAATGCATTAATTTTGTGTAGTGAATAATTCATGTTTTCATATAATAACTTTGACTTTTGGAAGTATACTTATAAGAAAAAATTGGCATTCTACTGAACAGCAGTTAGACTAGCAAGAGAGTTTTCCTTCATTGAAGAAAATAAACAGGGTTGAAAGTGAGTTAGAGGAAACAAGTTTAGCATAATATTTAAAAAATGTTCGAATTAAAATATGAATCTTTTGGAAAGTTTCTTAATTGTTTTAGTCTCTTAGGGTTTTTAAGGCAAATTGCTAGTGACTAATTAATGTATTTTTTAAAGTAACTTTGTATAGCTACACCCAGCCTGAAAGAGGTTAAATTATATTAATATAAAAATAGGGAAAATGGATTTATAAGAACAATCTAAGCATGATTTTTGCAACGGTGGTCAGCAGCATTGGTTAGGAAGTTTGTAACATTCACAAAGACCAATTAGGCATAATTTTGGGGTGCATGGTCCTGCTAAAAAGGACCACAGCCATCTGGGAATACTGTTTATATGAAATAGTCTGCAACATTTTTCAGGTAGGTAGTATGTGTCAAAATATCATCCACAGCTGAAGTATTGCTCTAAGCATTACACTGTCTTCACTGGCTTGCTTGCATCCTAGCACACCGTGTTTTCCAGGTTAGCAACTTACTCGCACCCGCCATCAACGTGTTGTAAAAGAATGTGATTTGTTGGACCAGCCCACTTTCATCCATTGCTTTGTAGTCTGGTTCTGACGTCTTGAAGCTTTTGGTAGTGGTAGTGGGGTCAGCTGGACTCTTTCAGTATTCTTCATTAAGCCTTGGACGCATACGGCACTGTTTCCAATTGACCAATATTCATCCATAGCTTTGGATGGATACTGACCTCTTCAGAGCAGAAATACCCCACCCAAGCTATATTTTTAAAGATGCATTGACCCAGTCGTTTAGCCATCACAATCTGCCAGGCTGGTTCAAAATCTTATGCTCGCCCATTTTTTTACCTTTTTATAACGCATTAATTTTAAGTGCAAAATTTTAACTTGCGGCCTAATACAGTTGACCCTCTAACAGGTTGCATGATGTAGAGATAATTAGTATTTAGTTCACCTGCAGCGTTTAGCTCTAACCTTAATCAGATACAGCTTAATTAGTTTATTAATGTCATGATGGGTACACTTAAAACATACAAGGCGGTGTTTTAAGGCAAGTTGAAACCAAACCTCCAGGAATAAGTTATTTGACTCTTGCCTCTGCACCTACTTTTTCCGCTTGGTGGCTTTCCCTTGTGTGGAAATTGCAGTCTGATTTAGTAGAAAGTGAGCACCGAAAGAACTGCATGTTGGCAAAGTAAGTTCTGATAAATGTTGGCTGTATCAGAGGAAAAAAACAAACCACAACAGATCCTTTTCCATCTTTCCACACTTTGAATTCAGTCCTTTGTCAGTTTGACAAACCCTATTAGGCTGTCGAACCAAAATAAATGAAACTTGATCACTAAAGTAAATTTTAACCAGTGTTCCTATAACCACTCACCATTCTAAGAAATGTACTGGTATATTTATAGTATATAAACACACAAACCTAAGTGTTGCCTAACCTTTTTTAAGGCATGACAGGCATGCATTTAAAAACTGAAAATCACCGCCAGTAGCATTGCCGACGTGGACAGACGTTTCTATAAGGCCTGTGAAAAGCCACTTCATTTAAACCACTTATTGATAGATTTCTCAATCAAGCTGAAAATCAGTAATCCACTAGAATTTGGCCATGCAATCATCCTCATTACTCATTACTCATTGTCTCCTTGTCATTCTCAGTCCTGACTCATGTTCTATTTTCTTCCTCTCTTTGTCTGGATCAATTTTGCACACTCTGCTTTAAATCATTCTTTCTTTAATTCCACACCTACTGAGCAGTCTATTCTTATTATTCCTCTCACTTTTGTTGTTTTGCTTTTGTTTTTTTGTTTTGCTTTTGTTCTTTTGGGTTTTTTTCCCTGTAAAATATGTGTAATTTATTTTCTGATATTGATTAGCGAATGTGTTTTTGTTTGTCTTGGGTTGCTGTTGCCGCACATGGACTTTTAATGCCAGAGGGAGAGGATAATCATCTTTTATTATGTGACCAGCCTAGCAGGAACAGACACAGGAGTCCAACACTTACTTGTGGATGCACTTTTGGCCAAATATGTGTAATATACACAGGCTGGAACAAATAGGATCTAGGGTATAAGTGAAGAAGGGCTGTGTTCTGAAGCTAGAAATGAGTGTAGATATGGTTTTGTGATGTGGTGACGGAGGTGACAAATTCTAGATGTTATTTGATGTGGTGTGGTAATGCAATGGTTTTTGTGGGAATATGGAAGCGAATAGTAGAATATGGTGGATTTGTTACAGAGGTGCAGACAGAATTATTTAAGAGGTGCCTGATGGAGTGGATAGAAGGAATAAAAGGAAATGGAGCCATTAGTAGCAACATCAAAGGCTCTGTCAGAGAAAGTAAGAGGAGGATATTGTGGCAAGCGAGCTGTAGACATACAAACACCTAAACATCTCTGAAAAGCACTTCATCTTTTCTGAGTAGCCCATATTACTGGTTCTCTGATTCCTGCTCTTGTTATCTAGGCACATGCTCTCGATATTTATTTATTTATTTATTTATTTATCTGTTCCCTGGTAATGAGGTCTGAATAGCAAATACTCTGTCCTTCGCTGTGGACGGAATGCGTTATTAGACTGATCCACACCATCAATCAAAGTTGTGATATAAGCTTTAGGGCAGCGGCAAACCAAATTAAGCTTTCGAGACTGACGGTTCTGTCGCCTGGCATCCTGAGCCACATTTCCTGACTTTTACGTGCTCTGCTTTATAGACTACATAACCTTCAGCATTTATTTATGATATACATTATACACACATGCAGTCGGGAGAAAAATAATTCACTGCAGATTTAGTATGTTTGCCCACTGACAAATAAAAAGATCAGTCTATAATTTTAATAGATTCCACTCCAAAGAAGTGGCCCCAAAAGAAGCACATAAAAATCCTGAGTAGCCTAACCAGTGTCCAGACCTTAATCCCATAGAAATCAGGTAGGGGAAGCTGAAGGTTTGAGACTTAAAATTAATTTGGTCAAATACTCTATATATCGACTTATTGAAATGCAAATTATTTGTATAATGACTTTTTTTAAAGGTGTTTTTCTGGATGTTTTATTTTGTTTTTTTCTTTCACAGTCAGAAAACACCTACCATTAAAAGTTAATATTTAATAATGAATAAAGAATTGCTTTATGTTTAGGTGCAAATGCTAAATTTTACTCTATTAACAAACTTCAGATCTGAATTGTGGCAAATATAATCCCCACTTGACATTGAACATCCTGTGAACTGACATAATGTGATTTCATAATGTGATTTTGATGCTATATACAGTACATTTTATTATCGGTTTCCTATGTTACATTGCTAAATACCTAAACTTGAACATGTGAATGCTGGTCTTTATGTAAAATATCTTGGATAAAGTTTGGAAATTAGTAGAATATTTTTATAATAAAAATAAATAAAAAGTGAGAAATGTTTCTTTAAAAAATGACATCTTGCTTCCTGCAGGTGCAATTAGGGACTATGAAAGCAGGCAGCTCTTAATTAATTATCATCATCATGTTTTTTTTTTTTTTTAACCATGGAGCTTTGATTTACAAGGGTGGCTGCAAACAGTTTCTTTTGACAGTCCATTAATTTGTAATTTTTTTAAATGAATACTGAATAAATTAATTATTATAGTTTGTGCGATTAGCTGATTTCTTTTCGTTTGATAAGCTATATAAAAAATAACTTTACATTTTTTAAACATTTCACTACAGCTGACCTTATTCTATTGACTAATTAGCAGCCATATGAGTTGTTTTTTTATAATTAGTGAAATATATAGTAGAATTCATGCAATCTCTGATAGAAAAAAATATTTTATTAGAAATAGCCTTTTCAAGTGCAAGTAATCACAATTTATATAATTTATATTTGATATAGTTTTTTTTTATATATTTATCTAACTTCTGCTTCCAGCATTCTTTGAATGGTCAATAGTGATATTAAGAAACTGCTTACTTCTTAATTTAAGCCTAATCATATCAAATCCCGTAAATTGTGTGTAGTATGTGCCATGCCTTATTCTATGGAATTAAACCAAAAATAAATAAAAGCCACTGCAGGCTCTTACCGTAGATTAGATGAGCTCAATGTAATGTGACCTGAAACAATGAAAATTGTCTGAAATTATTGTCGGGAGTAATATTGACTGATATTCTTATACCTATTTCAATTCAAATCAACCTTTCACATAAGTAATGAAAATTTTGTGATAAATATTACAGAAACAATCTTATTGTTGTAGTTCCAAAAATATTTTTTTCTTACTCCAATTTTCATGATTTTAATAATGCATTATTGCTTAATTTCTTTTTGTATAGAAAGAAATTGCATTCAGCAACCTTTAAAGAACATCAGCTACCAGTGTATCAACTATTAATTTAACTTCATCTTTAATCTATGTATTATATTAGAAAACAAAATATAAGAAACAAACATGTTTATTTGTTCCTCTATACTGTAGTACGTTTCTTCGAACAAAAGTATATAACATGCTTTTGATTTAACCAGTTTAAAATAAAGGTGCCTTGTTTATTTTTAATCATCTTTTAAATTGTCTTTACTAAACTGTTTGGTATTTACTGAAAATAAGAATAATGCTAAATTTATACTTTAATTAGGTTATTAGCAGAGAAATATTTATTTATTAGTGGTTTATAAGTAATAACGGTCTCTATTTTCCTTTTTATTATTTAGCTGGACCGATTTGCAAGTATTCGTATCCCAGGCAGTAAGAAGGAGAGAACACAGCTTTCCAACATGGGCAAGCAGTCCTCCTGTGAGTGGTCCACCTCCTCAGAGTTTGAGGACCTGTCCTCCAGGATCACGTCTGAGAAGGAGATTCTTGCTCTCTTTGAGAAAATGATGGTACGTCTGGAAGCTTTCTATTCCATCTCTAATTTGATGCCATTTCATTATAGTATTTTGCATACTTTTATTTTAACCAACAAAGGCTAATTAAATGGCAAATGTATGGATTTCATTGGTATGCGTGTTGCCTGGCCTACCTTTTAAATTCTTTCTTCATTGGTAGGCCTTGACTGCAGTCTTGCTTTATATTATGCCAAAAGTATTTTTTTCATATGTTCATATATATATTCTGTATTCTTAACTACTGTGTGTCATGTTGTTCATGACATCTCTTGTTGTGAGGTGACCGTGCTAACCACTACGTCACCTTGCCGTCCAGCCTTGACATGGCAGGGATAACAGTGAAGATGCCTATTAATGGGAAGTGTCCCTGTTTGACAGGAGATCTCACCCATTCCTTCTAGAAAGTAAGGAACATGCTGATTGACCAATTCAGTCATGGGCAACCTATAAATCCTGCTACCGCAATTACGCAGAGGATTTAGTTTAAAAAAAATCTATTATCTATAAACCGATATCTAACCAACAACATACTGTAATGTTGATTTTTGGTATTCAGCAGCTAGGGATTAGTAAAGGCATTTTGATTCAGCCGCTGAGGGAAATAATGTCAAAGTATAAAAGTTTTTTAAATCTTAACCTACACTGTAACTAAACTTAGTGAAGAAATATTGGCAAAATTAAAGGAGCCCAAAGGCATAAAACAATTGTTTGGATAGTATTAAAGGGAATATAAGTTACTGGAGTAAATATTAATAGGATAATGTACAAAGCCTAAAATGACAGTTATTTAATTAAAGGTAAGTGCTGTCCTGTGTGGAATTAGGATAATGATAATGTCTAGTGTGAAAGCAGACATTTTGCGCTTTCCTTCATAATTGAAGCAGCTCCAAAAGTCCATTATTTTGCCCATATTTTCGTTCATATTATCCACCTTGTCTGGGGACAGTGCCAGGCCATAAATCGTTTGTTGTCAGCATGCACTAATATTTTTTTTTTCTCTTTTCTCTTTAACTAATGCTCTCGACATTAAGTTACCTGTGTAAAAAAAACCCCAAAAGTTTAGAATGCTTTAAAATACAACAGTATGAAAAAACAAGCTTTCTGAAGATGGCAAATATATCCTGCAAAGGCTTGCAGTTTAACTAATGACCATTTTCAGTTGTTTACAACAATAAAGCCTTAGAAAATGGTCAAGTTATACTCTAATGCTTGATGATTTGAAAATTATGATCATTTTTATAGATTATTACAACCCACACAAGTGTCTTAGGTAGTGCAGCTCATCAAGGATGGCACATCAGTGGGAACTGTGGCAAGAAGGTTTGCCACAGTCTGCCAGCCTAGTGTCCTGAGCAGGGAGGCGCTACCAGGAGACAGGCCAGTACATCAGGAGACGTTGAGGAGGCCCACCCTTACTCCATAAGGGTGGTATGAGGTCCTGACATTGACAGATGGGGGTTGTGCTTACAGCCCAACACCGTGCTGGAAGTTTGGCATTTGCCATAGAACACCAAATTTGGCAAATGGCCCTGTGCTCTTCACAGATGACAGCAGGTTTATACTGCGCACATGTGACAGAGGTTCTGCTGCCTGCAACATCCTCCAGCATGACCGGTTTGGCACAGCTCTTGATGTGCTTGCCAGAGGTAGCCGGAATGCCATTAGGTACTGAGATGAGATCCTTGGACCATATGCCGGTGGGGTTGCCACTGGGTTCCTCTGAAATGCATGAAAATAATGGACCTTATGTGGCCATAAGTGTGCCAGCAGTTCCTGTAAGAGAAAGGCATTGATGCTAGGGACTGCCCCGTCAGTTCCCCAGACCTAAATCCAATTAGGCACTTCTTGGACAAGCTTCCCACTGATTTCTGTTGATAATCTCCCATATATTTAGTTAATTCATGAGTTCTCTAGGTCTGATTGTAACTATGTTTCTGTTTGTGTTATTTAAATTTTTTTTGTAAACTGCAAACATTCATTTAGTTAATCCAACATAAAAACACCAGGTCATTTATATTTACCATAAAGTCAGAGTTTTATTGGTCATGTGTACAAACCCTATTCATTTCTGAAGCTGAAGTAGTCTGAAGGACTTGGTCAGTGGTGTGTGTTGGCTCAGGGCAGAAAGTGGTTACACATTACAGGAAGTAAAAGTAGATAACAGTAGCGAAAATAATAAGAATTAAAGTAATTTTTTTAGAATGAAGAAATTCCTCAGGTGTGTTTCCTTCTTGTCAAAATTTTTTGATCAATTTACTTTGAGTAGCATTACTGATGCGACAGGCATAGATTTGTTTTGTTGGAGTCTTTTAATGACTTTCTTTATTTCTTTTCACCTATTAGAGGTTGTAAGAAGCCACAGCAGGTAGCAAAGTTTCATCATGTTTGCTTTGATTTTTGCTATTATCATTAGCAGCACTGTGGCTTTGATCGCCGCTTCGGCGACTGAGCTAGTATCGCATTATTCTCCCTGCCGTTTTCATTGTTTTCATCTCCCCTTTCATCACGTTGCCTCTTGGCAGGTGTTGAAGCTGCATCTTATGGAGCAACCTAGGTGAGAAAAGCAGGGTTTTTACTTGTTAGGAATTTAAATGAAAGGTAGAAAAACTGTAGGTTTATCTATGTGTATTTAACAGAAATACACAAGATGACTAACAATTAGTGTCCTTTTTTTTTACATTACTTGTACTTATTACACAAACTTTTATTTACTTTTTATGATATTTAGCAGACACCCTTTTCCAAAGCGATTTACATTTGTGTTTTTTTTTAACCACTGAGCAATTGGCGGTAAAGGGTCTTTCTCAAGGGCCCAACAGTGGCAACTTGGTGGTGCTGCAAAAGATTAATCTCTAATATTAGCAGTCCAATGCTACTACTTTCCTTCTTTAATTTGTCTTTTAATAACTAATAAATATTTACTTTTATTTACTAGTGTGTTGCATTGTACTTTACATTCTCTTTGCTTTTTTAGGAGGATATGAACTTGAATGAAGATAAGAAGGCTCCACTCAGAGAAAAGGATCTGAGCACAAAGAGGGAGATGGTCCTTCAGTATATTGTTACAGCAGCTAAAACCGTAAGTCTGTCCAAATACATGCACTGTGAATATGCAGTAGATGAATACAGTGCATTTAAAAAGAATATACACTTATTAAAAATAAAGAAATAAATTTAAACTAAAACCACTTAACTAAACACTAAATCTTCACCAAGGTTAATCAATCGGTCGCCCACAGGCCAAATCCTGCTGCCAAGATAATTTAACCCAGACAATTTTTTTTTAATTTAAAACACTGATTCTTGCGAAGCCCCTCCCTGAAATGCAAGGTTTGTTTACCTTATGACATTGCTCTGTTCTGGCACCAAGATGGTGAAATAAACTTCACATCAATGTCAGAACAATGTTTTCAAGAGACAATTGAAGACTCACCTCGTTCTCAAATAACTAGCGCTTTACATTTAAAGGCCTGTGCTGTATGTTTACTCTGCAATCAGAGCATTGCAGCAGTGAGAGGAAATCCAATCCAGATATTCCAATTAGTGGTTCAACACCACAACCACTGCAATTCTACTTCCCCAAAAAATTAAGATGACACTGGGTGACTTGAAGTGACCAACATAGGGGTGCCAGATCTTTTTGGCCCCTCATGCTATTCATAAACTGTCACCCTTGACTCACTTAAGAAATAGTCCTGGTTTTCAAAGACCCCAGAAGCTCAAGGTTTGCACCGTAGTCACTTTTCTGGTCACCAGGGGTGACCACCGAATTGTTTCCCGACTGTGTTCCACTGATGACACCAGCCACACAAACCACTTATGTAATATTATAATATATGTAAGCAATCATGAATATAACATGTATACACTTTGCTTATATGTGAAAGAAAGAAAGATACCTGATTTGTATCTGCTTCTTTGTAAAGTTGTGTAAAATCAAGGGCCGTATTAAAATACTTACATATTACAGCCCAACTATTCATAAAACAGAAGTTTAGCAAAATTTAAACTGTCACTAATGGCACATCTTTTGCTTTGCAACTGCTCTAATTTTTGTTTAGTGTCCTCATGTCTTTTTCATTCTGGCAACCTTACATTGTTCAGTTTATTTAGCGTAAACAGAAATTCAGTTTGGGTCTGCAAAAACCTGCTGGCTTGACTTGACCAAAAAGTTAACTTATTACCTAGATGCTTTATGTTTAAGGCCCAAAGATGCTGCACTACTAATTGCATGCTTTGCTTTTCCAATTTTAGATCTTAGAATGCTAGTAAGCTTGTTGTGGGCCTTTGCAATTAAGCGAAATGCTCTTGGAAATTAGGCAGACTTCACTGAGAAATCGCTGTGATCGGAAATAATGTAGTCACACGGGATTTTTTTTATTATGTAAAAGCAGATTGATGAGCCTTCGTAAATTTTTTGCATGTAAAACAAAAGTGCTAGTTCCTCTAGCAGAAAATCGAGTTAAAGAAAAAAGAAATTGACTTTTTTTTTCATAAAATGTATTTTTCCCCTATTAAACACCCTTGTCACTTGCTCATGCGTTCATCTGGTGAGGACAGAGAGGAATAAAAAGTGAATTTAAACTCTGATGGAAATCCAATTAGTTAGTTATCCTGGGATTTTTTTGGGAATAGTAATTTTTTTTGTTTACCTTAATTTTAGCTAGTTAAACTTTAGAAAGTTCTTTTTATGACTAACTAGCAGACTGAATGCCTTGGTTCTATTTATTAAGAATCAATCGATCCATTCATCAATTTGTTTATTCATCCATCCATCCATCCATAAATTCATTTATTCATCCATCTATCTATCAATTCATTATTCATCTATATAATCGTGAATTTATACACCCATCCATCCATTTATCAATTCCGTTGGTCTGCTTATTTTATCAGATTTATCCATACATACGATTATACAATTCTTATTGATCAATTAACAGAAATTGAACAATCATACCAAACCTATTCCTTTTAAATAAATATTTTATAGGGCTGCACTAATTGATTTAGGGTCAGTACTTGAGTAAACTAAATATTGTATCGCTAACCCTAATATTTTACTTATAGTTAAAATAAAATATAAGCAACTTCTTATGAATTAATATTTTATTCGTTTTTTTTTTTAACTCAACAAATGTGTTGTTTTTCTTAAAATTCCTTATTAAGTCTCCAACACTGCTCTTTTGTACACATCTACCTGGTGGATTGACAGTTTATTTAAATTTTAAATCGTATAGCCCCACCGTCCATCACTCTGTCTTCTCTCAATGATTTTAGCTTTCGCCATGTCCTTTCTTTGACATTTAGCCCTGTCTGTTTACCACAGTACTGTTTATAGCAAACAATTTTCAAAGTCCTGCCTTCTGGCCCTTTTTCCTGTCCAGGAAAGTAATTGAAACTATAGATTCTGGCTTGGTTTTCTTTCTCTGGTCGTAAAGGTCACACACCCCTTGCAATTAACATTGCAGAACCCAGGAATAATTACCATAGATTCACCTTCTGAATGCAGACCTCTCTTCTTCTTATTGGGTATGTGAGCTTAAAACTCTTGGCACTAACTTGGCATGCTGCAGAAAAGTAAATAAGCAAAGAAAAATGTTCAAAAATACTATTTTAATGTTGACTTGCACTACGCCGATCACCTAATGAGCCAGACCATGCCAGGTGCACAGAAGAGCTCAACCCAACCGCAAGCTGAAACCGATGCACTGATTAATCCATTTGCCAGCCTTGCTTGTCTCTGCTGGAGAGCATCCTTTCTGATTTATTCAAAGAGCATGTTGATCGCTTGATTGTTTTTTCCTTCCATATGACGGAAATGTAACATTATATGAAATAAACAACTTATTTTTCCATTCAAGTGTGCCCCTAAAATGTATTTAAAAAAAACAAACATGTAGAATAATCTTTTAGTATCCAATAATGTGGATCTTTTCCAAATTATTATCAAATACACAATTGTATCTCAATTCTAAAAGTATTTCTGCATGATGTGTGAGAGGAACAGGGGGCATACACTTCTTCCAATAAGGGGGCACACAATCAGCAACAATAACTTGTAAAAACAAGGTCTAAAAACAACCAATAGTGCAAGCACACATTTATGCACTTTCTACAGATGCTCAACTCTGCACCCTGGGAAAGTGCACCACAATCACATTGCAAGAAGAACATAAAAGATTAACATTTATATCCTATTATAGCATTCTGATAGACGAGTTACATTTTAGATGATAAAATGCATAAAGCAAAACGATCTCTACAAGACTTTATATGCTTTTTTCTTATTCTACTTTATAAATTTTTCTTAAATATATTTTATATAAATATATATCATCTTAACAGCGAAGAGAATGTTGTTTGCATTTGCAATCATTAATACATTTAATTATTCTTAATTCACTTAATCACAATTTTTTTAAGTGGAAAAGCTAATTTTATTAAAAAAACTTAGCAAACACAGAAATTACTAACTGCGTTTTTAAAATACTGATAGTTATGAATTTAAAATACCATGTCAATACATTTACTTATATTTCTGGGTGTATAATCTGTCACCTTGACTAACTGAAGATATTTTAATAGTAAACATTTTAATAACTTTAATAGAATGCTATTGCACAATTAAGACTTTATGCTAGAGGTCGGTTTTATATCAGTTTTCCTTTGTGCTTTCTTTTGTCTCAATGAAAGTCTTTTTTTAAGACAAGCATTGACAGATGAATATTGATATTTGTAAAAGTATTATTTTCACCTTGAGATGAATTCATTATGGATTGCTTCAGGCTTTAAGTTATAAATTCGAGGTGCTTTTGAAATGTTTATAAAAAGTACCACTGAGGTTTTGCCCAGCACCTCTCTCAGAAGGTGCTCTCACAGTAGCTTGGACGTACCATCGCACAATAATTTCATAATCTACCAATGTCAGATAAGCTTCCTCAAACACTTTTGAAACAGCATATCTACTGATTTAAAGGCAGAACCTTATTATAGTAAAGCTCAGTG
This sequence comes from Sisor rabdophorus, assembly GCA_026260075.1. Lineage (NCBI taxonomy): Eukaryota > Metazoa > Chordata > Actinopteri > Siluriformes > Sisoridae > Sisor > Sisor rabdophorus. The sequence goes on from JAOTQW010066575.1 coordinate 13,158, forward strand.
TAGTATTACTTTCATTTCCTTACTTTAAGGCTTTGTACATGCCTGTGTCTGTCAGTGGTTGTGTTTTCTATGCTGATGCTTTTATTCAATGCTGCTATAGTGACTAAAAAAACTATTATTTGAAAAATGAGCCTTAAATTCTAGCTTTGCTGATAATTGAGCGGTGTTCAATCTGCTTTGCGAGGAGACCTTATGCTAGCAAAACAAACATAATGTCACAAAGTAAAGTTTGCACTGGTGTGCTCTCATTTTTTTTGCCTCAGCACCCGAGCGTAAATGTCAGCAGAGTCACCGGATCTTGAACAGTAGTCGCAATCATTGTCACTATTCAAGAAATAGAAAGCTCAGCAGTTACTAGATTTGTGCATTATAAGTCTTGAATCAGTGCTGTCTCGCCAGGCCTGGAAAGACCCTGGGAGGGGTCATCTTTGTTCTTGACTTAATTCCTCTGACCAGTAAGACTCCTACCAGGCAATCAAAACCACATTTACTTGTCTTAACCTTTGCAGCACCCTGGCACTGGTGGGTGTCTGCAAAACTAATTTGCTTCAAGGGGAAAAGGCTAAGCTGGAGATGTGAAGTGACCAGTGAAATACGTCGGAAAGTTCAGCCAGGCTTCATCTTTGTTATTGAGACTCGATCCAGCATAGGCTAACAGACAGTATCACACACTGATCTCTTTCCAGAGATCTTTTCATGTTGTCCTTTTACAGACAGATACACTCTACCCTTTTTAGATACTTTACTGTCTCCTTATGTTCCTTTCTAAACTTTTCTTTAAAGAACTGTCCAAATCAAAAGGTTAGCGAAAAGTGACAAATATCCTTTTTAAGTTGGTGCACATTTTATTCTCTGTCATTTAATTGTGTAATTATCCTATGATAAGAATAAATGGGAATCTTTGTTGATGGTATTTCCAAGTAATTGTTTCAGAAGTGGGCAGGAATCGATAAAGTAATGAAGGTACTTTAAGGTTTTTTACATTGAGTGTATGCGGTGGCGCAGTGGTTAGCACCGTTGCCCCACAGCAAGAAGGTCCTGGGTTCGAATCCCGGGCTTGGGGTCTTTCTGTGCGGAG